>SNQJ01S0154302.1:0-22620 GCA_010110895.2 Picea sitchensis
TATTAATTAATCATTCATGATTGTCAAGGATTAATTAATTAAGTAAAGGATTAAGGGGGGGTTAATAAATTATTTTATTAAATTAAGAGTTACGTACATGGAAAGGGATAAGATATTAAATAAAGGGGATAAGGGGCATTAACGACGAAAGTATAAGAAGGTAATAAATGGGTAAGGTAGGGAGTAAATGAGGGGGAAGTCGGTGAAGGAGGAATATGGAGGGTAAGGAGGTTTACGGGAGGTTATTCTATGGGAGATGGGGGATTGATTTGGAGGGCTCTTGGATTTTGCAGAGGGAAGTGGATTTTTGGAGTGAGGATTGTATCAATCAGGCACCGGGGTTGCTGGAGGTTTTGGGAATGGGGGCCAGGATATCCATATGATATCCTAGAGCTATGAATTTACCTAGTTGGCAGGGTGGAACTAGGTTTTGGGCAGCGTTTACAGTGCAATAGCGGTCAGCAAGGCAACAACAAGGTAGCAAGGCGAGGCGAATTAGCATCAGACCCAGGTAATTTAAGTTGTGTACTTGTTTTCTTTGCTATAAGATTTTAATATTTGTTGTTAAGTTACATGTGTATGTGCTCAAAATAAGGAATATATGAAATTTTGATGTTTTTCTCAATTAAAATAAATTAATGAATTTTCTAAAATTAATTATGTTACAATTCATGTAATTATTAGGCATAAAATCTATTCGGCTCCTACACAAAAGACTTAACACATCTTGGATGCATGGGTGAAACTTCATACAAAGAAGATGCAAATACCAACAAGAAGGTTGAAGAAAGAGTGGGGGCCAGGTTATCCATATGATATCCTAGAGCTGAAGGAATTTACCTAGTTGGCGTGGTGGAACTAGGTTTCAAGGCCATGCATAGCAGAAGCACAAATAAGGCACAATAAGGTAGCAAGGCGGTATTAATTAGCATCGACCTGTGTAATTTTAAGTTGTGTACTTGTTTTCTTTGCTATAGATTTTAATATTTGTTGTTAAGTTACATGTGTATGTGCTCAAAATAAGAAATATATGAAATTTTGATGTTTTTCTCAATTAAATAAATTAATGAATTTTCTAAAATTAATTATGTTACAATTCATGTAATTATTATGCATAAAATCTATTCGGCTCCTACACAAAAGACTTAACACATCTTGGATGGTCATGGGTGAAACTTCATACAAAGAAGATGCAAATACCAACAAGAAGGTTGAAGAAAGAGCTACATGCATACTTGATGAGAAGTGGACCGGTGATACGTGAAAGAAGGAATGATTACAAAAGAGATGAATATCCAAGAAGACCTCCTACCTTCTGAAATCAAAGAAGCTCCAATCAAATTGAAGGAAACTACGTATATCAGATCATGAACCCGTGATGACTACATCACTGTAAAGAAGCCCAATTTACTCTTCAAGGTAAATTTTTTCTTGAATTGTTATAATGGTAAAATATTTTGGGATTACAAGGCAAATTAATCATAATCAATGAAAGGAACCAACACGCAAGAAACATGAATGGTGTGTAAACAAAGATATGGAAATAATCGTGGGATTTTATCAACAGAAGTTGTTATAATTCATTTTACCCATTGATGGACAAAAATATTGTATGCTACAAAATGCAATTATCTTGGTCACAAAACATGAGATTGCATATATGAATGAAGATGTCCCATGCCAACCACAAGATGGAAAAGGAAAGAGATTCCAAAACAATGAAGATTGTCGAATAACATTGACAATTGAAGAATGTAAATAAGAAGATGAATGGTACATAGACAAAGGATGTTCTTCATATTACGACCGAAGAATCAAGCATGTAAATCATCATCTTGAAGAGAAAGGATGGTAATGTTGCATTTGGAGATGACTCATCCACAAAAATACTTGGAGAAGGTGTAGTAGAGGTTGAAGAAAATGTAAAATCAAAGAATGTTCTTTGGTTGAAGACTTGAATCATAATCTATTCAATGTTAGTAAAATGTGTGATAAAGGATACACTCTTACGCTTGATTCCTAAAATGTAAAATCAAAAGAAAATAACTCAGAAGATTGGTTGCAACTGCAAATGCAAGAAGACCGCAACAAATACATACATCCCACATGAAGAAGAGAGAGAAGATGGGGTCAGCCAACAAAAAGTATTCTAAGGAAGAAATGTCCCAAAGACCAAAAAATAAGGATGAAGTATTATTGAGTGTCACATTTATTCGTGGGAGAAACCCCAAAGAAGAGAGTTACATTTTCCATTAAACCTGTGGGGAGAGCAGCCCTAACTTTTCCATTGATGTCAAAGGGGAGAGATAAATTAGGATCATGATGATATAGAGCATGAGTGTTGCCATCAAATGACAAAGGGGATTGTTAAAGATTGGTTAATACTGGCTGATGTCAACCTTAGTCATGGGTTTTGGACTTCAATATTGATGAAGGTATTTGACATGAAGGACAATGCACATGCATATGTTCCAAGGAATGATAATATACATCATTTTGTTTCTGTGGTATGTGGCATCATGTGGATCCTCATGGTTGAGGAGAAATGAATTTTTGACCTGACACTTTCTTATTTTTCACTTTGTCATCTTCAAAATAATTAAAGAAAAGAATTAAAGCAAAATAAGAAAGTGTCAGTCGGCCCTAATTTTAAAAAATGAAGTGACATAAATGGTATAAATAAACATCATTATACATTCATTTGAAACAATTCTAATTTCAGAGGTAAGAAGATAAGGCTGGATTTCAAGGGAGGAGATGAAGTCTTTGGTGATGTGTTCTAAGGTATAAGATTTTAAGGTCATCTTACCATTTTTCTATAATTTCTTTTTCTATAGAATTCATCTCAGGGATGGTGAAATCACTATGGCATTGAGAAGACATATAATCTCTACTCGCAAAAATTTCATCTCTTGATTCTCTACAATTATGGAGATGCACTTTGTGAAGATAGGGTTTGTGACTAAAATCAAGCTTAGTCAATAAATGTGTTCTAAAACCCATAACTCTTTCATACAGAATCCAACTAAAGTGGGACCACTACTGGAAAGAGAATGGACTGTAGTTTCTTTTGTGATAGTTTCAAAATCAGATGTTAAATATTGAGTGGAGGGAATTCGGTATAAGTTCGATATCTTGTATAAACCAAAATTGAACAAAGTCTACCACTCTTTCTATAACCTCTTTTGGGGAGAATTCAAGGACTGAAAATTGAGTTTTAGAGGAATACATTGAGTAATATTATCTACAGGATCAGATTACTCCAAGAATTGAAGAATTACAGAAATTAAAGAATTGTGAAGCATTATTAGGTTCTATGATGATTAACATTTGGTCATGATTTTAAAAGCTCTTATTATCTCATATATTATTGGGTGAAGGAAAGGGAAAGGATGGAGAGTTCAACTCTCTCCTTGATATAGGAGGATTGTATCTTCCTCTTGGAGGCCTATCCCTCCCTTTACATTTTGAAATTGTAGAAGCCACCTTTAAAAGCCACTTTCCTTGAACACAAACTATTGATGATTTCTCACATTTGAATGGGTGTACATGCGCTGGTAACTCTTTATACTCATTGTTCATTTCTCATTGATATAGTTGAATGGTTTAAGTATAACGAAAAAGGTTTTAAATTGTAATTTCTGACATTGATTCACTCCCTCTCAAGATCAATAATACCAACAATACCCATCAAGGCGGTGGATTGCCCACCCCGAAATGCACTTTTAACATAATACCTCGATATGACTTGCTATCGGTATTGATTGGTTGGATGTTTATAAACCACCTACTTTTACCATAAAATTTAGAATGTAAAATGAAGAAGGAGGAAGACGACCTCCACAAATCTGGCTCTTGGTGAGACAAAAATTCCCTTCAAATGAAAAAAATATTGCGTAAGCGCGTCCCTTATATGAAATACAGTGTTGGAATCTATTGAGGATGACAAACAAAACCTAATAGATTCTATATTAAGAGAATACAAAGACGTATTCCTAGAAGAGGTACTGCAGTTCATCAGACGATATCGACTTCCTCGATAGAAATTACACTGTGAGCTGTGCCAGCCATCTAACACCCTATAGGATATATGCCAGAGTTGGTTGAGCCCAAGCTACAACTAAAGGAGATGAACAAATAATACATCTAACCTGTATCTCCTTTGGGAGCACCACTGTTTGTGAAAAAGACAGTACCTTAACCAGGTATAGACTATAGGAAACTCAATAACACAACCATAAACAACAAATATCCCTTACCGCGAACGCGACTTGTTCGGACCGATTGGGAGGTGGTGCCCCATTTTCTCAAAGATCAAATTAAGGTCTAGATACCAGCAAGTCCAAATTAAGGATGAATACATCCAACAATCAATCTTCAGGACAAGGTATCATCACCATGAATTTGTGGGGGCATTGGTTAATCCAATGCCCCCGCCACTTTTATGTTCTTAATGAATAATGTAATCAACAAATTATTAGACGGATTTGTGTTGGTTTTCATAGATTAAATTATGATCTATTCTAAGAAAAGAAAAGAGCATGAAGAACATCATAGGCTTGTGATGCAAGTGCTGAGAGAACATCAAATCTATGCTAAACTCAACAAATGCGACTTCTTTCATAAGCAAGTCCATTACTTAGGCCATATGATTTCTAGGGAAGGGCAGGCAGAGGACCCCAACAAGATCATATATATTATGGAATGGCATACCCCAAAGGATATATTTGATATCATATCCTCTCATGGGTTTAGCAGGATACTCATAGAAGGTTCAAAAGGTTTTCTAAGATTAGCTATCAAATCACTTTTAAGAAAAAAGGGCGTTAAATCTTACTTGACATCAAAATGTGAAATATTCTAGGAACCTAACTCCCACTCCATGCACCCATACGAAAAATTGGCAGATCGATAATGATTTCCTAGTGTACAGATGTTTTACAAGGTGGCTGACCTGTCCTTATGCAAGAGGGATGTAATTTTCTACACGCCTCTATGAAATTAGTGCTGAGTATGAGATAAATTATGTGACCCATGACCTAGAGATGGCCGCTATAGCATGCTTTAAAAATGTGGAGTCACTACCTCATCGGCAAGATATTTGTGCTTATGACTAACCATTGTGGGTTGAGGCACCGATTTGATCAACCAAAACTCAAATCCAGACAAGTGCTAGTGGATGGATCTCCTTATGAGTTTGATTTCAAAATAAAACTGGCTAAGCCTCTTGTCCTCGTGCCCAGATCCGCCAGAGGATATTCTATAAACCCTCGGCTAAGGGTTAATTAAACTTTCCCAAGCCCAGCAATATTTTCAGTCTTATGGAGCTAGCCCAATACTATGCCCCTCGCCTGTATCTGTCAAATGCAAATGGCCATGGGCCCTCTATTCAGCCCTTCGGGGAGCAGGACCACAACCAATCCTTATGCAAGAACCTTTCACAACTAGTGGATCACGGAAGGTTGAGCACCAACTCTCTGCTCCCCGCCTTTGTAACGCGAAACCCTCGGTCCACTAATGAAGGTTGACTCTACACAAAGCGACAGATGCATGCCACCTGTCACTCCTACTTTAATCTACTTACGGGGTTAGTTCTTGCCACCTGTCCACACAAACTTTCCAGATTTCGCAACTCGAGAGAATGACGAAAAACCATTCCTCTTCCTCTATGGATCCCCAGATATGAAATCGTACTTCGACGAGAATGACGACTGTGTGCCTCCCTCGATCCAAAGTCCCCGGGTTATATCAACAATTCTAACCTAAAAATCTACTACACTTGACTCCAAAGTTCACCGTCGTACTCCATCTCGAATTCGACACTTAAATTCACATAATGAGATCAATGGTCCTTGTTGATCGAGATATGATGGTCACTACTCCTTTTAATCTTATGGGTGTTGAAAATACACTCAGTCCTAACCTCTTCGTTGTTCTAAGAGATCCAATGGTTCACGGGATTTCAAAACTTCCTCTTGAAGCAATTCAACCATCCGATTCAACTTCTCAAAGACTTCTAGCTAGATGACCTAGTATCCTTCCTCCATAACTTAACTCCTATGAAACAATTCAATCTCTCTGCCTCCTTTGGGAATTGAGAGTTTCTAACCTCTCCTGGCTTTCCACTTGCAAACTCATACCTGTATGGGTCCCCAGATGCACTCCTTTGTGGAATGTTTCAAATAACCTCTGCTATTAGGTCTCTTTGACTCCTGTTGCACTCCTTTGGCGGCTACAATGGGGCCTCTCAATTTCTCTCTTGAATTTGTAAAATCCAAGTCTCCATCTCTACCACAGGCACACCCCGCATCGACTCTGCTCTCTGCTAACAATCTTTCATGTAAAGACACAATTTGAATCTCCTATGAGGGTCCTGAGATGAAATGATAAACCCTGCCGACACACTCCTTTAGACTCCTCCACCTCCTTTTGCGTGATTTCTTGTAGGAAAGAGAAACAACTCAAACTCATTCACCCTTTATCCATAATTCAAACATTCAACATAGAATTCTAGAGCATACACACACACATTGGCATTGAAATAGAATGCACATAGAGAATGAAAACAAGTATGATATTAAGATACCAAGGAATGATGTACATCCCCCTGAAGGTGGGGATATTCTAAGCATCATATTGAAGGAATCCCATTGAGCACTTTATTGTGCACATCCGAAAGTGTGAATAAAATGTATGTAGACATGAGGAAGCTCTTCTTTGGGTAGGCATGAAACACAATATAGTCCATTTCATCGCCAAATACCTAGAGTGTCAATATGAAATATGACCACCATCACTCGACGTGTCTCCTACAACCACATGATGTTCCTATGTCCAAGGGAAGTCATTTATATGGATTTTGTTGTGGTGTTTCCGCCACATATCATAGACACAATGCCATCCTTGTGATAGTTGATAAGTGACCAAGAGTGCTCATTTTATTCTAGAAGTTATATACACTTCATTTATAACACTGATGTGGCGCACCTCTTTGTAAGTGAGGTCGTCCATTTGCATGGGATACCCAAGAAGATCATTCTCTTTATAGGGACTCCAGATTCACTTACAGGTTTTGGACAAGTTGTGCCTGTGGTTGGGGACGTAGTTGACCTTAAGCATAAATTATCATCTAGAAACAGATGGGAAAAATCGACAGAGTAAACCAAGTCATGGAAGACATGCTTAGGATGTGTCCATGCATAATCAAACCCATCGAGTAAGTACCCACCTTGGTAGAGTTCCACAATACCTCTAGCTCCATCGAAATGCCACCCTACAAAGCTTCCTGTATCAAGGCTACAAGTGTAGAACACCGCTGAGCTGGGAACATTAGAAGACCTGAAAGTGACACTGGGCCATAATTGATTCAAGAGATGGAGGAATGTGGATTCAGACAGGGCGAGACTAAAGGAAGCACAGTATAGACATAAAAGTTATGTGGATGCACATAGGACCCACTAAAGCAGGAAGTGGGAGATCAGGTTTCATTCATATCAAACCTAATAAGACTACCATTTGAATTGTGAAGGGTGTTGTCACCTCAGATTTATAGGGACTGCTCAAAATCCAATAGAAAATTGGACACATTGCCTATCAAGCCCCGTGACATCACAATCCACTTGCATAAAATTCATAATCTTTTTCATGTATATGTTCTACAACATTATGTTGCCATTTAATCACATAAACTAAAATTGGAAGGACCAAGGTATCGGATGTGGGAACCTTCACCGTAGAACTGTTACGCATATTTGACCATAGATTCTGAATGAACTCGTGAACCGCTTGCAGACTCAACTTAAGGTCCAGTGGGACAAGTATAGTCCAGGATATGCTACTTGGGAGGATGTCGAGACATTACGACGAGCTTATCCCTCACTTTTTTGACCACCTCGAGAATATGTTTCTTGAAGGTTGGGTGTATGTAACACCACCTTTTGACTTAGACCAATAGGATTACTTGAGGCCTAATCACCTTTAGTTTCTATTCACAGTGAAACTATTAATGATACACTTGAACTTTTAAGACGTATGAACCTTTATGAATGTTTAAATGTTATTTGAATGATGATGGATATGATGCAATGTATTATGTGAATGTAAATTCTATGAATGTTTAAATGTTATTTGAATGATGATGGATATGATGCGATCTATTATGTGAATGTAAATTCTATGAATGTTTAACACTATATGAATGATGAAGGATATGATGCGATCTATTATGTAAATGAAAATTCTATGAACGGGTAACGTTAATTGAATTATGGGGATATTATGAGATCTATTTCTAACTTGAAAATTTTGACATTTAAATTTGTTTGGTAGGTGGATACTGAATTGAGATTATGGTCATATGCATTTACATGATGATAATGCATAGATATGTATGATTTTTTGTTATAAACTAATTTGCAGGTCAATCGGCTATGAAATAGCGAAGGGATAATGGTAATAAAAGTGGATGTCGTGACCACCGACCGAGAAACAATATGGTATGAATCTTTGTATGTGAAATTATTTTGGTACGAATGCACTGCTATGATATGTGGACCAGTGCAGGTTTTCAGGTGGTGAGACTGCCCAAAAACTGAATAAACAATGACAAAAATCCCAACAACATGGTGCCACTATATATTCCATTGTAGGGTGTGGAACCTAGTACTATTAGGAGGGGTGGAGGCATTTCCCACCATGTATCCTCCGAAACCTGGAGTCATGGGAGGAGGGTGTTAGCTCACGCTCCCCTAGATGTGTGATGATGATTGTCAGTTGCCTGTTGGGGAAGCTTGGTCAAGATAGTGACACTTCCACTTACGGTTTATATTTGGACTTAGGTCAATATAGTTGACACTCCAAGATAGTCGAGCAGAGGAAGGATAGGAATGGAATATGGAAGTAAGTTAGGGAGGAAGGATGAATATAAATAGTTGAGAGTGTATCGAGATTTGCTTTATGGTGGAATTTATTATTTTTCCTTTTGAAAAGAAAATGTGTATATATGTATATTCATAATTACTTAACTAAACTACAATTGTCTAAATAAATAGTGTTGAGCTAGATTATTGTAATTAAGGGATTTCACAAACATTTGATTGGTTTATTATCTTTTATAAAATGAATAGTTTTGTTGATTTGATTGGATGCATACATAAATTACTATAGAGATGACAGTTATTGTTATTAGTACATGCACGAGACTTGTATGTACTAGCTACACATGCATTTCTTTCACATGTACACTAGTATGTATGAGTTTTTTTGGCTTACTTACAGATACTGTTGTTTATTGGATATGAATGTGTGAACCATGTGTCATTTCCCTTGTATCATAAAATACTTTAACTTCGGGACGAAGTTTCCTGAAGGGTGGGTGTATGTAACAACCCTAATTAATTAATTAATTATCATGATTAAATATTTGTTTAATTAATATTAGTTTATTTAATTAATTATCATGATTAAATATTTGTTTAATGAATATTAGTTTAATAAATTATTAATTTTTATTTTGAAAACTTAGTGTATCGGCAGATGGACCCATTTATGGAAGGGGGGATAAGGTGGTTGAGGTTTAATGGGGGAAGAAGGTGGTGAATAATGAAAAAAGGAGGATAAGGCAAGAGGGAATACTCGGGAAGAGGGGTCTTCTTTTGTTTGGGGGTAATATTTTTTTTTGATATTGGAGGAAGGAGAAGGGAGGAGGAGTGCAAACTGTGTATCTGTTTATGTTCTTACAGACTTGAGGACTTTCACAGGGGGGCACCTGTTGCTAAGAATTTTTGGCTCGGGGGCCAGGAAACCGTAAGGAATCCTGGAGCTAGGGAGTTGGATAGGTTGTTCCTAGCTGGCTGGGAGGTTAGTCAGTTTTGGACAGAGCTTCAACTTGGAGGAAGAGTTTTAGAACAACATCAATTTGAGGTATTTATTATCATTATTATGTTGTGTTAATTATTTTTATATTGTTTTTTGTTTTTATGATGAATATGTTATTCATTATCATGCAGCTAAATTTAAAATTGTGGTGAATAGTGAGTTGTTATATGCGGAATAATGATCTGTAAAGAATTTAGGATAAAATTTCTATACTTAAATTATGTTTTATAAGGCTCTGTTTGGAGAGACCTTACAAGATATTAATATTAATACCTCGAAGTAATGTGAGGGAAATTTTCATATTAATATTGTTAAGTGAAATCATAAAAGTATTGCAATTAAAAGAATGTCATTACAAGTTGGCTATTGTTTTGATGATAATCTCTTACTATTTAAATTCATGAATATAAGTCTTTTCTAGTGAAATCAAACTTAATTAAAACCCCTATTAACTCTTTCTATTGTGTTTGCATCATACTTAATTTTATTTCTATACTATTTTTTTTTTTAAAGAATTGTTTCTTAATTACCATATTTTTTATTAACTGAAAAAAATATAAACAATGATATATTAATAAAGTAAAGCTATTTAAATATAAAAATATTTAATTTAAAGATGAATTTGAAAATAAAGATATTTAATTCCAAAAAAAATCATAAATATGAGATGTTTAATTCCAAAGTAATTTACAAATTTTAAAATAAATACATATAATTCCAAGACAAATTCCAAATCTAAAAAGAAAGATATTTTATTCCAAAGCAAATTAGAGATGTAAAAATAAATATTTAAACTCACGATCTAAGTGTGAGGGGTGAATTATTAAAAGCTAGGGAAATGTGTGGATGGAGGGTGCATCATAGAAAGAGTGAAAGGAAAATTAGCAAGGGAGAGGTGCGTATCTCTTGGGCAATGTACGTTCTGGTGTATCCCATGGAGGGAGGCGCTCGATAGACTAGGCGAATGGGAATATAGACACAGTAAGAAGAAGATGACGACGTTCTTGCTTGAGATGGATATAACACAACTTGCTACTTATGATCTGTGTTTCCAACCCCAAGAAAACGAAGAGGACACCTTGCTTATTCTAGTCTATGCTGTGAACCAGAGAAAAATGTAGAGGACGCCTTGTTTTATTCGTTGAACACAATAAAAAAGATGCAACACCAGTTCATTTGGTGCCTATTCACTCACTCAGTCCTCACCTAACTGGAAAACGTGATTTACAAGATGATTCTCTCACTCCTCTCAGCAAAAACGAAAATGCAAAAAATATCACACACGAAAAATGAATAACGCAGGATTCCCAAAACTTCATCATTGTATTAGAGGGTCTTTTCCCTTCTTAAACATTCAATACGATTTTCTACAATTGGTACATGCTACTTTTCTTTTGCAATTCTCTGGGCATTAGGATTCGCAAGAGTAGTTTCCCGCAGATTTTTATGACACAACTAAATCTACTCTAAAATATACATTGCCATTATTTATTTTAGATTGGCGAATGCTTTATTACAATATGAGACTGAATGATCAGATAACTACCATAACATTCTTTCTTGCTACGGATGACTTCAACTGTGTTGTGCGCTTCCTAAGGAAGGTTGGCGTCCTTCCTTATTGGTCCAATTACTCTGTGTTTAGATCCGGAAGTGTCCCTGCTTCCACCACCCATGGAGGGAACTTTCGTTGCATTGTCACGATTTTCATCTACTTTTCCTGTCTCTCACATTTGGCATTGTTGTCATACAAGGTAGGAAACATGATGTTTCTTGGCATAATCCGGTGTTATTTGCAAGGAGGTTGTGACTGGAGTGTGTTTGTGTGATAAATTCTAAATGCCACTATGTTCGTCTTGTTCTGTGCGATTTTGATGTGATGATGTTGAAGTATGCAACATGAGATGCATCTCTGTGGGTGCTCAGTACTGAATGTCAAGAAAAACCTTGAAAGGCAAGAAGTTTGTGGAAGCGTGCGTGGCCTTTTTGTAAAGGTTCCACTTCTATAAACTAGACAACAAGAGGTGGAATTCTTTGGCATAGTGGCAGTCAATAGATTTGGTTGAGGACAGAGTCTCGGAGTGGTATGTCACTGGGTGACCTCCCTATTTACGCATCGCTCCCAGGGAAAACTGAGAGGTAATATGGGGTAAATGATAATGATCTTTAATTATTGGTTGGGTGCAGGAATGGGATGTTGTAACTAGAGGAAGTTCGATAGTGTCTTATGGAACCGAGCGAGATGAAGGAGTCTTGGGTGATGATGTGGCATGCATGAGATCGATGGATGTAGCCCAAGCTTGAGAAGGTGACGGCCTTGAGGGAGACTGTGAGGTTTTGGAAAATTCCGGGAGTAGAGGGATGATTGTGGGAGTTGTCAGATTAGTGAGGATCTCAGGATGAACATGGTGGGTCAAACACAAAGAGACATTGGGGGTATTGATAACATGGTGCGTGGCGATGGTAGCGGTTCGCGGCTGTGGTGAAGTGATGGACGATGAAGTAAGTAAATAGGTGCGCCCAACGTGTTTAATATGATATTGATGAGTCTTGAAGGGATACATTGCTTGTCGAGCTTATTGGTAAGGAAGACCAAGAAGGAGGTCATCATAAATCTAACGGTGACACGTCACAGATTACCATGTCACAAAAAGGACCAATGGCGAAGGTTACATCACAAGATATAGCAATAATAATGCGAGGACAGTTTTTCTGGACACAACCAAGCTGATATGGATCGAGGTGTGGGGTGGTCGGGAGTTGCAGATGTTGGAATAATTCTTGTGATATCAGATTCCTTTGACTGACATTGTCGAGAATGAGAGTGGTGAGATCATTTTTAATTTGGCAGTTGTGAGTGAATAGGGGAATGTTATGGCGATTTGGTTCTAGTGTAGTCATGATAATGAGGGATGAGTCAAATTCAATGGGGTTGGTGAGAGAGATGATTTATGGATTCTCAGGAAACACAATAGGTGTGGCCTCTGCAAACAAGTTCTAATGGGGGTGGCTATTTTTAACGGCTCGACAATCAACTGAGTTATGGGAGTTGGTCTTGTGAAAATTACACCAAAGTTCATTTCTGGTCACCGAAAAGGAATAAATATAAGGTGGAGAATGAGAAGGGGATGGGTTATCAACATGGTTTTGATTTGGCGGATATCGAATGTGACGAGCCACCTTTCTTTCTATGGCCAAGACCCGTAAGAAAGTCTTGTCCAAATAAGTGTTGTAAAAAAGATCTACCTCCCGTGAGAAAGGTAACAATAAACCATAATTGAACTTAATTATTAATACCTCATTTGGTTCTCTGATATCGAGTTGGATGCGTAGCTTGCAGAAGACGTCAGTGTAGCCTTGCACTGACTGATTGGTAATTTTCCAAAGTTCTAACCACTTTGTGAGCAAATTGTGAAGGTAGCCTGGAGGGTAGAAGCATTATCTCAAGGTTTTATAAAACATCTCCCATGAAGTAATGTAGCGAGTTGTCGGGGAAGGAGTGTCGATCTCGATGATCAATTCTGCGTTGGTCAAGTTTGTGTCCCACCAATTTTGGGCGACTCCCTCAAATTGGAGACTCGCTATTTGTAATTTGGTAGCCTCCTCCATCTCACGAGAGGTTTTGAAATACATGGAGAAACTGCGGATCCACGAATCCATGGTCTCGTTGTTCATCTAACCAATGAATTGGGGTAATTGAAAATGAGTGTCGAGCTGCATGCTTGTCAGAGGTCTTCGTTGCTGAATATGAATCAATTTCTGAAGAGCCAACGCCAAATCGACCACTGGGCTTGATGTATCTGCATTGGAGTCCTCACTGGAGGCTTCACGTCGAGGCGACCTTGGTGGTAGTATGGAGTAGACCCTGAGGAGGGTGTCAAAAAAACCTTACGAAGGGTGAAAGGCACTTTCTGAGAAAAAACGTGCTACTAAACGAAAGATCCCCAATTTATTTTTTTCATTGGATGAAGTTTTGGTCTCAAGGAGAGAACACGCTCTGATACCAATTGATCTGAGTGTGAGGGGAGAATTCTGAGAAGCTATGGAAATGTGTGGATGGAGGGTGCATCACAAGAATAGTGAAAGGTGAATTTGCAAGGGAGAGGTGCATAACTCTTGGGAAATGCACGTTCTGGTGTATCCAATGGAGGGAGGCCCTAGGAGAATGGGAAGTTAGACACAGAAATAAGAAGAGGACGACGTTCTTGTTGGAGATGGACAAAACACACCTTGTTGCATCTAATCTACGTTGCCAACCCCAGGAAAACGAGGAGGACGAATTGCTTATTCTAGTCTATGTTTTCAACTAGAGAAATACGTAGAGGACACCTTGTTTTATTCGTTGAGCACAATAAAAATGACGCAACACCAGCTCCTTTGGTCCACCTTCACTCACTCAATCCTCAGCTAACAACAAAACGTGATTTACAAGATGATTCTCTCACTCCTCTCAGCAAAAACGAAAATGAAAAAAAGATCACACAAGAAAAATGAATAATGCAAGATTCCCAAAACTTCCTCATTGTATTAGAGGGTATTTTCCCTTCTTAAACATTCAATACAATTTTCTACAATTGGTACATGTCGCTTTTCTTCTGCAATTCTCTGCGCATTCAGATTCACACGAGAATTTTGCCGTCGAGTTTTATGACAGAACTAACTCTACTCTAAAATAGACATTGCCATTATTTATTTTAGACTCGCAAATGCTTTATTATAATATGAGACTGGATGATTAGAAAACTAGCATATAATTCTTTCTTCTTTTTATCTTTCCTCAGCAGATGACTTGAAATCTGTTGTGCACTTCCTAAGGAAGGTTCACGTCCTTCCTTACTCGTCCAAGTCATGTTCTAAATTTGGGAATAGCATAATAGCACTACCATGTCTCTATGAATAATAAATTTGGAAATGTTATTGAAAACATTGAATAGTAAAACTAAAAAACTAAATATTTAGATATTATAAATATATAAAATAATTTTGAATGTCTTAGATATGGTATTTAAATATATTAATATTTATGAAGTAAAATAAAAAACTAACATTAAATTAGAAAAAATATTAACATCTAAAATTATTTTAAAAATAAAGGAAGCAGTAAAATAAATGGTTGAAATTTTATGAAATATGAAATGATTCTGATTTCAAATCTTGGTGTTTAATTTTAAATATATTAATATGTAATAATATAAAATGATGAAATTAGAACGGAATATATTGATATGATAATCATAAAGGAATTCTTCAAAGCTCAAATTTCATCTCTTTGATTATATAAAATAAAGAAAATTAACTTTAACAACATGATATTATACATTTAATAACTCTATAAATTAGCATTAATAACTCTATGAAAACAAATATAACATGACTTTCCATGATTACTCATGAGTGTTAATTTGAAAAAACATTCCATGATTAAGTTGGCCTGTTTAAAAAAGATATGACTTTCTATAATTATCATTACATGTTTGAATATGCAGAAAAACATAACATTCCATGATTAAGTTTGTGTGTTAATAAAAAATTATGTTCTATAATTAACCGTTACATGTTAATTTAAAATTCGATGGATAAAACAGTTTTCAAATGTCAAACTGTAATAAAATTTCCACAGTACCCACAGTACGGAAAATGTCAAAGCTGCTCCCAAGGGTTTGAACCCTCGAATCTTACTCAACCAAGAAACTTGTGCTCCCAATCCTAGGGCGATTCTGTTGTCAATAGTAATTTGGATAGAAAACTCATTGTAAAGCGAATTCAAACATGAAGTGTGGGTGAATGCTGTGTTGTGCTTCTAAATCGTGTAATGGATTTTTAAATTTTTTTTTTTTTTATTTATTTATTTGGTTTAGGGTTCTTAATAAAATTCATTGGGATTTTTAGAATTTTTTATTTTTTTTTATTTTTATTTAGTTTAGGGTTCTTAAGTTGTAAACCAAAGGTGTTACAGTATAATAGACTCTTAAATTCTATTGTGATAATATGGTCTTAAATTCTGGTTTAAGAGAAGATTTTAGGAAACAAAAGGAGCACAAATCACAAAGAGTTTTGTTGTTTTTGTGCTTCAATATAAGGTGTAATAAAATAAATGTAACTTTGCGTTATTTGTGTGTTTCAAATTAAAATGTAATGTGAGAAGTTTTTGTTGCTTTTGTTTGTTCTAGAGTTGTCAAAACAAATTTGTGGTGACTTTGAATTATATTTAAAGAATTTGTATGAACAATACTAGGAAGGGATGTTATTGTCCAAGAAACTTTTAGCTTTGAGTACAAAAAGTTGCTTTTATTTTACTATTCCTAACATGCATACACATTTCCATAATATATTGAATGTGGGTAGAAACATTTTCTTTCCTTTCACCATCTTATACACTCATTGACTTTGAGTACAAACATTTGCTTTCTTTTCACTATTCCTAACATGCATAAAAATTCTCATAATATCTTGAATATGGGTAGAAACATTTTCTTTCTTTTGACTATCCTTAACATATGTACACATTTTCAAAATATTTACAAATTTCTCTCTACTATACAATATAATGCTTGTTAACATTTTGTGTCCTCCCAAAAGAACAAAAAACTATATACACATTCCCACACTATCTCCTAATTTCCCATTATTATGGGATATAATGTTTATATAATATTGTGACTTATTTGCAAAAAGACTAAGAATTATTTACTCAAAAAATGTGTAAAAAATGGATCTATTTTGAAGTTGCAAAAGATTATTATTAGGCAAGAAAGTCTTGTTTTACTATTTTTCTTTAAAGGAAATATCTAAATAATAATATATGATTTAACATTTTACAAAATAATATTATTTCTTTATTTCATTACATTATTACATTATTGTATTTTAACATTATATTAAAATATTATTTTTGAATTTTACATATTAATTTATTTTTATTCTAAAAATTTGCTGACTAGTCTCTATATTTACTTTATATTAGAATTATTTTAATATTACTTTTATTTGTATATTAATTTCTCCCTCTTGAACATCTCAAAGGGATCCAAATTGCGAAAGAAAGTCAAATTAACAATCTAATCATAATAGGAAACTCCAAGAGAACTCATCTCTCAAGAGAACAATTGATAGAACCAGGGACATTATCACGGGCATGACCCCCTGCTTCTACCATATCCGTCGAGCCAATAATTGGAGAGAAGACGACCAGGCAAACAAAGCCATTGGCAGATCTGTAGAAAAATGTTGCACAACTATGATGATGGCCCACTCGTACAACATGAGAAAACTAGGATATTTTATTGTTGTTTGTAAAGTTCATGGTGCGCACTATATTTCTTGAATAGTTTGTCAGGATGTCTTCAACATGTTTGCTGGTGAGATCAAAGAGTGCGGTTTAAGATATAGTTGATGTGGATAATAAAGGAAATGTTATTGTCTTGAATGGAATGGCACAATAGAACCATCAGCCACTAAATTCACTGCATGGAAAATAGGTTCATTCATTTGATTGGTTGGGCAAAATATTGGTGGAGTTGTCTCATCACATTAATATTCAATACATTAATATTCAATGGAAGATTTTTGGTATCTGATATGTCAGGTGAATATGTTATTAAATTTGAGCATTTGAAAATTATAATTCTTTGTTATGGATCTTCATTAACACTCGTATTGAAAATGTCTTGGAATTATTAAGTTAATTATCATGTGTCTAATAAATCAATATGAAGATTAAATCATTGCTTTTAGAATTGGATATATCAGGTGAATATGTTATTAAATTTGAGCATTTGAAAATTATAATTCTTTGTTATGGATCTTCATTAACACTTGTATTGAAAATGTCTTGGAATTATTGAAGTTAATTATCATATTCAGTCTATCCAACTCAATATGAAGTGTAGTGGGTGAATTGGCTACTCTGACAAATCACAAGTGGGTGAATATGAAAACAAAGAAGGCACGATCAAGATGGAGAGGAAAAACAAAGTGATGGTAACGACATGAGAATGATCTTAATGTTTTAATGGGATTGTATATTGGGCATATTATTAAACTTTGTGTTGATGTAAAGCATTTTAGATGCTTGTTGTAACTGAATTAATGTTT
The DNA here is from genome assembly GCA_010110895.2 of Picea sitchensis. Taxonomy (NCBI): domain Eukaryota; kingdom Viridiplantae; phylum Streptophyta; class Pinopsida; order Pinales; family Pinaceae; genus Picea; species Picea sitchensis. The sequence continues at coordinate 17,971 of SNQJ01S0154302.1, forward strand.
CATATGCGATGCAGGGGGTGTATGATCAGTTGTACCCAACACCCCAAAGTTTTGGTCCAAGTTGTATTTCCTTGTCATAGGAAAGTTAGTTCCCCATGTTTATTGTAAGCCATGCTATTCCGACATATGTGTTGTTGTGCGGATTCACACATAGTTATCCTATTGTAAGCCATGCTATTCCGACATATGTGTTGTTGTGCGGATTCACACATAGTTATCCTCTTATGCTTATAGAGGATGTAGGATGTGGAGTCAGAGAAATTGAGTCTTCGATTCAGGGGGGAATGTGAGATGGATTTATCTCAGAATGTGATGGACCAAGTTATTATTAAGGGAGATTTTACCATTGATGAACCATGTAGCTAAAAAACATTCCTAGAGGACTAGCGGTTACAACGACTAATGACCCATGTATTCTAGTAGATGGATTTATTTTTATATGGACATCAATGATCAGTTGATTGCAGTGATCCATTTTCTGCAGGTACACAACTAAACAAGAAGCAAGTTGGAAGAAGAATCCCATAGTAAACAAATCCTAATCGATGAGAAGCAGCGGAAGTCTTGTTCCATCAATGAAGATACCAATGTATGTGGAAGTCTTGTAGCAACAACGAAAATAAAATGATGGTGGAACATGTGTTTATTACAAGTATTCATTAAGGGGTTGTGATAGAATATACAATAATTACTTGTATTGTGTGTGCTCATATATTTGGATGTGATTATTATGGGTTATCTACTTAGAGTGTGGAGTGTCTGGTTAGATCTAGATAGTTATGAGAGAGATTATCTCCAACAAAGAGTCCTAAAATGGTGTGAGGTTGAGATATTTCCTCAACCATGAAGATTCCATCATGTTGTATTTATATGCGTCTTTACATTAATTCAAGAGAGTGTTTGATGTATTGTTTGGTGTGTAATACTCTGCTCTTTTGTTTTAATACTCTCATCATCCACAACTTTGATTGTGAAAAAATCCAACAACTCCATATAATTCAGAAAGAAAATATTTGAGTATGAAAATTTGATTATACATAAAATTCCCACTATTCTGAACATAAAACTTAGAGTACCAATTAATGTTTTTATATACACACCTTTGGCATCCCCATTATCAAGTATTTCAAGACTATCTCTAGGAGCAATTCAAAGTCTCCTCTGCCCAAAATTTAAGTAAGAGCAATTCAAAGTCTCCTCTGCCCAAAATTTAAGTAAGCGCTTTAAGCAATAAAAAAATGCCTTCAACAAAATAGATTATAAATATTGCAAACATCATCACAAATTACTGAAATTAATAATAAGAAGAATAAGAATTGGCATGAAAGTAGCATGAAGAAACTCGTGATTTTTTTGTAATCTTTTTCATGAATAGTTATTAAAATAATTATTTTTAATATACAAATCGGTTAAACATCTTCACATACTTAAACTTAAACTGTAATTTAATTTTATAATATTAATAATTAAGATTTACCATTTCATTAATTTAAAGTAAATCTTACAAAATTTACATTACTTTTAGTTAATAAAATACTAAAAAAAATTGTAAAAATTGAATAATGATTAACCCACTTATCTTCGTTAAAAAAATTGGACTTCATGTGAATTGTCATTTACAGCATTAAACAAAATTCAACATTAGAACACCATGAAACAATTTTTTCCATGAATTTTTTTTTTTCTTATGAATTAAAAATAAATCCCAAAATAATTTTAAGATGTGTACACTTTCCTTCCTATTTATTAAAAATAAATCCCAAAGTAATTTTTAATCAAGATATATACACTTTGGTGAATTTCACAAGAGAGGATTGAAGATAACCAATGACGCTCATTTTAAGTGTGAATTCATGCACCATTACCGAAAGAAAAGGTTTCAAAACCATAATATTGCAAATGAAAATTTCGAGTCCACAGTTTTTTTTACCCTCATTTTTTTACCCTTAAACATTAAAGGGTAAAATTACCACGAAAAATTGAAAACATTATAATAATTTATCATATATAATCCAATATTCAATATATAGAACAATATCTTATCATATAAATAATAATTTAATATTTGTAAAATTTATACATTTAATCTATAAAATTAATAAACATATTAAAAAAATTGAAAACATTATAATAATTTATGATATATATCAATATATACACCAATATATTATCATATAAATATAAATAATGGTTTAACATTTTTAAAATTTATGCATTTACTCTATAGAATTAGTAAACATATTAAAAAGAAAACTTTATCCTTCGCCTACTCCATTGTTGGTACAGGGACGGATGGAAGGCAACGTGGGCATTTATAAGGAACGGCCCAGGCGGAGTCGGGGCTCATTATTATTCTTATTACCGCCTCTAAGGTGAAAGTGATTACTTGACTAGGGGAATTGCTGCCCCCGAGAACCCTATAAGTAAGTCGCGTAAGGTAAGATAAGGTCGAGTAAGGAGTGTAAGATAAGATAAGGTCGTATAGTATCTGGTGGCCCCTTACCCTTGATCGAAAGGTATAACCTATTTCATTTCATAAATAGAACCTATTTCATAAATAAATAAAGAGGGGCCTTACCTAAGCATAGCGAAGGAAGGTAAGAGGTTCCCTTATATCTAGGTCGATCTTTGTTAGGGCGATGAGAATGAAGGTAAGGGGTTCCCTTATATCTAGGTCCATCTTTGTTAGGGCGAGGAGCCCATTGATTTTCCATTCAGACCGGAGGAAAGATCAACGTGGATCCGCCTAGGTGAGAAGGGTGTTTTAAAGAGGTGTCGTGTAGAGCTTTTCGCACAAGAATGATACTTGAGGAAGACCCTAGGCCAACAAAAATTATTATATTAATGTATGATAGAGAATCAATAACATAATTTTTTTATTTAAAAATATAAAAATAATAGTAAAATTAAATCATGTAATTATAAATGAACGTTTTTTTTACTCTTTGTTAAATGAAAAATATCATAAATTTGTATTTAACTTTAACTATTATTTCTCAAAATTTAGGCTAAATCAATAAAAGCTCACTTTAAGGTCATTATAGATTTTTTGATTTGATATGAATGTATGACATTACATTTACTTCATAAATTTTAAAATAAAAACTCACTATAAACCCATTATAGATTTTGATTTGATATGAATGTATGATAGTATAAGTACTTCATAAATTCTAAAATCATTAAATGTAGATCTAAATTTAATATGACTTTGTCAAAGTGTGACGGTTAGCTGCATATCAAAACACAATGGTACAATGGTTCGTGCATTAATATAATCATCAACATAACTTGTATCCACACAAAGGCTTAAGCCATGACTTGTTCTATGCAACTTGAATTTCAAAAAAACAAACAAACTTCAATTCATAACTATATTTTATCACCAATTTTGCATTTTTAAGCGTCTAATAAATAGATTTTAAGCTTGTTTCGAAAATGAAAAGAAAACCAAATTCTTTCAACATTCTCTCGAGCTGCCAAATATCAATAGTTGGGATGTTAAAGAAATCATTAAGAGAAAATTCTATAGACATAAATATGACCATTTTTGCAGTAAAAAGGTGGGATGCTAGAAAAATAATAAGAAAGGATATGAGGAAAAGAGGAGCAGAGTATGAGAGAATCGATTACATAATCATAAGGTGACTTCATAGCAACAAACTACCTAATTTTTCATTGATCACCAAAATATGACCAAATTATGATTATAAGATATAAATGAAATATTTCAATTTTTTTGGGAGAGTAATAATCTTGTTAAAATAAACTATCAACAAAAAATTCCAGTACTTACTATAATTTTCTTTATTTGCAAAATCAAATCTATGTAGGAGAATGAATCATATCAAAAGCCACAAGTAGCGTATCATTTTAATCATTTTAATCCAAAATCTTCGAAAACTTGTATCGAATTAGATATAGACTCCCCTATGAAATTAGCTCCAAATAACAGATAATTTATGTGCTAGAGACATTTGAGAAGGTATAAAGAGAGCATTAAAATAAACCATTTCATCATACTTTAATTAGACAACAATTTAGAGAAACATTGCATGATAAAATAGTGAACAATGCAAAGGAAAGCAACGATTCAACAATTAATAAATGGGGCGTATTGGTAAACGAATGAATCCAACAATGGAAACACAGGTTTTTCAAATACCCTCTGCATAATCGAGACATTAACCATTCTCTTAGAGAGTATAGTCCATGTGTCCAAGCATTCTCTTTGTTTATAGCATGGGTAACAACATAAAAAATTCAAAGGCCCAGATTTCATTGTACTCTGAACCGGAAAAAAGTTGAATTTAAGTTCAGTCCAACTCCAATCCAAGATTTGTTGAGCATGTTCATTCCTCGTATATCCTTTGATTAGGCATTCCACAGAAAAAGAATTAAAAAAAATCACATTTAGTTCGTGCATTGTGTTAAACACTTGACGCGCAAACTCTAGACTTATCGACATGGTATATGTTAACAAGCTTAGTAGCCATGAAGATGTTGTCAGAATTTAAGAGAGCAGTCATAACACGAAAATTACACACAAAATAATATTGTATTACTATATCAAATCCCAAGATACAATAGGTATATGTAGCTGGAGTTAGATCCAACCAATTCCAAACATAGGTATGGAGGTTGAGATAA
>SNQJ01S0154304.1:3721-14220 GCA_010110895.2 Picea sitchensis
GGGTTCTCATAGAACCTGTGCCTTAGGGTAAAAGGGGAATTTGTAACTTGTTTGGGTTCTAGCAGGGGGCCCGAAGAGCTAATTCGGCTCAAGGTGTTTGAAGATCCTTGACCAGGAGGTGGAAAAACCCCTAGGAGGGGAGGGGGGCTACATCAGTAACAGAACTAGACGTTCTATTTCTCTTGAGTGTCTCATAACATTCCATTCAATAAGTCTAACCTCTAATCATCCAACATCAACGTGACCTCATGTGTCATGTGTTGGGAATGATCAACAACCTGCTCATATTACTCGGACTATGCCTGACCATCATATCCTAGTTGAACTCAAGAAAGGCATTTTTAATCCTGTATAAGTTAAAATGCTCATTGCACCATCGTCATTCAATCATAGGAGACCTACTCGTGCCTCCCTCGAGCCAAGCACTCTTGAAAAACTGACTCCAACGTGCAATCATGCTATCATTCATCTAGGGAAACACATGATAGTCATCGAAGATCATGCCCTTTCTTCGTAAGGATTTCACATATCTTCGATGAACATATCACCGTTGTTTCCTTGACATGTAAAATACAAAATCTACCACATTGTCAAGTCACGCCATTCTCATTCGAAGCCTTCTATGCAATGCATTTTCGGTTTCTTGTCCTACCCAACGAGACTTCCTTGGACCTCCTATCCTATGCACTAGTACCTTGTCCTAATTGATCATCCATCATACTCAATGAAACGTCCTTGATCCTCTTAGCCTACATGCTAGTACACCGTCCTAACCGAGAGTCCATCCTACTTGACAAGATGTCTCATGGTTGCCACCCACAAGTCGTCCACCAAGGCTACCAAAGTATATGGATTCGTCGTGCAACTTGCCAAGTATGTATGTCATACCCTTTGTCATGCCACTGCCAGTAGGACCTCAAGTCATGGTTATGACTTTCTCCCCCACTTTGAAGCGTTGACGTCCTCATCAACAAGGCCCCGTCAACACATTCGATTAAACGAGTATTGGTGGTGAAGAGAGACTTCTGCAATTCCCATTCGAAGTTTGCTCGGATACCATTTGTAACAAACATTATGTTTTTCTTAGGCGTCCCATATCACTCAAGAAGTTTAGTCATTACTTGGCATCGATGTGACCTCACGATTTGGGCATGACCAACATCTTTCTCATATCACCCGAATTACACCTCACTATGATAGCCTGACTGAACCCAATCCATGCATCTTTAAATGTGCATAACTTTGAATGCTCGCTTCACGATAGGCGATGTTGCACCATTGTCACTATTGGCATAGGGGAAGACCCAGGTTTCAACTCTAACAACGCACCAACAAACCCTAACTATTGGCCCTTACGGCAACACCTGTGAAGCAGGTGAAGTCTCACCCGAAGTAGCAATAGGGGGGTTGTAGGACAAACGTGTCTACAACCATAGGAAATGCAAGATGATTCCAAAACAACAACACAAAATAACCTAGAGATCCTTAACAGTATTATGCTTAACTTCGCGAAGTAATTTATATCTTCTAATCTTCAACAGGAAAAATAACAATGCAATAACAACATAAAAGGTAGTAAATAACAAGGCATCAACCACATGGAACAACAAGATTTTACGTGGTTCGCCCTCTCCCTATGGCTACGACCAAAAAACTGTGTTTATTGATAGAATAGATGAAAATATATAGTTCCATCTACGCACTCAGATGTAGATCCTTTTCTTTCTCCTCCTTATCTCCTAACCCTGCACACCCAGCTACAGAGTCAATCTTCGCACCCAGCTAAAGAACCAAAATGAAAGAATACCCTAAAACATAACACTTCTATATATCAACACCACTATCGCACTCTCTGTTCTCAACTCTTCTAGACCTCTATTTATATATTCCATGACTCTTAGAAAACCCTAGACCGAAGCCTGGGTTCCAAAACCCTAGATCCACATTGCCAAAACTCTAGGTCCACATAACCCTCATTTTAAGGACTTCACCGACCTGTTCCCCCTTCTTCTCCACAAGGTGATCCAAAGCACCCATGAGTGTCTTCTTCTGCTTGCTGACTTGTCCATGATCTATCTTCTTTGTTTCTTTGTCTTTCTTGATATTCTCTTTCAACGACTTGCTTTCCTTTGATTTGTTTCTTCTTTTATGCTTCTTTAACCACTTCGACCCTTCCTTGATTTGTGTGCCTTCCGCTCACTTCATACTTCATCTTTCTTCTTCCTTAATCTTTCCTTTCTTCTTTAATACATAACTAAGGGCCAACAGGCCCCCAACACTCACATGTGCCTTGTCTCGAGTCACTGTAGGGTTGATCCCTCTGTATTACTTTGGCTGCAGACTACACATAGTAGATTGTACTTTCTGCTCTATCCCTCCCTATCGTGTGCAAACTGTATTTTCTGTGTCTAGTACCCAATTTCAACTGCACCTGGTACCTAGACCCTTCTTCCTTTACTTTTACTAAGAGCTGTGAGGCATTTGGTTGTCACAATACAGCTTCAACCGACTCCCATTTACTAAACCATCCTTCCATTCTCCATTAAGAGTCTTCAGTTGCGCAACTCCACCTTTTATAAGATAGACAACCTCGAATGGACCAAGCCAATGTGTCCTGAACTTTTTTGGATGCTTCATGAACTTGTTGTCATATAAAAGTACCAAATCTCCGTGTTTAAATTCTTTCTTCTTGATATGTCTGTCATGGTAAGCCTTTTCTCGTTCTTTTTGTGCCTGTTGATGAAATCCTGCAATGAACCTATCTTCCTCTAGTTCCATAAACTGCGTGAGCCTGTCTTGAAAAACGTCGGTGTCATCCATACCTGTAAATGATGCAATTCTGAAACTATGAACCAAATATTCCATAGGTACCATTGCTTCCAAGCCATAAACTAACTTGAAGGGAGTCTACGTTGTCAACTGTTTGCAAGTAGTTTTATAAGCCCATAGCACCATTGGAATTCTCAAATCCCAGTCATATCTATTAACACTACAAATCTTAGCCAGTGATGTATCCAAACTATTATTGAAAGCTTCGACTGTACCATTCGCTTGTGGGTAATATGGTGTGCTCTTCTGATGGTGAACTTTGAACTCCTGAGTCAAGGCTTCAATAGTTTTGTTAATGAAGTGTGTGCCTTGATCACTAATAAGAATATTCGAGCATCCAAATATGGTTATGATATCATCAAATATGAACCACGCAGCTGTATTTGCACTACAGTCTTTAACTTCTCTTGCTTATGCACATCTGGTCAAATACTCTATAGTAGTGATGATATATCGAGATCATGTGCACTTTCCTAGTGGGTTGATAGGTCCCACAAAGTCAATAGCCCATTTCCCAAATTCTTGTAAAGTCAACTGAGGTGCTAATGGCATCTCATACCTTCTAGAAGGTTTCCCTACTCTTTGATATACATCGCAGGCTCTGTAGTATCCCTTAGCATCCTTATGTAAAGTGGGCCACCAGAGGCCAGCTCTGAGAACCTTTTGCGTTGTTTCTTTTCCTGGATAATTTCCTCCTACGATGCCTTCATGTGCTTCTACAAGAACCAATGGTCTTTCTGATTCCATAACACATATTCTTAAGATCTTATCTGGTCCCATCTTATATAACTGTCCAGCTATAAGTTGAAAATCGGTAGCGCATACTACCAACTATTTCTTCTGAATAATTGTATACTCGCGAGGTGTCATTCATGTGGAAAGGAACTGGACTATCTCGGCAAAGTGATCATCGACCTTCCTAATGGCCAACAACTGTGCATCTGGTAGTGTATCATCCAAACTAGTAGGCTCCTCTCTATGTTCTAACATGGATAAGTGGTTAGGTCCCTTATTCATTCTTCCTGGCTTGACCACAATCTCAAAGTCATACTCCTGGAATAATAATAACCATCTGCATATTCTCCCCCCCAACAGTGGCTTGTTGACTAAGTACTTCAATGTAGAATGATTAGTAAACATCTTAAAATATCCTCCCAACAAGTAGTGTCTAAACTTCTGCAACGCATATACCATAGCTAAGCCTTCTCTTTCAGTGGTAGTATAATTCATTTCAGATGTAGAAAGCTTCCTGCTAGCAAATGATATAGGGTGGTCAATATCTCTCGCACATGGTTGAGCTAAAACTTCTCCTAATGCAATGGATGAAGCATCGACATGAACATGGAATTCCTTACTCCAATCTGGAGAAACAAAAATAGACACAGTTTCCATTTTATGCTTTAATGTGTAGAAGCTCTGCTGGCATTCCTCTGTCCATTGAAACTTACTATCCTTTTTTAATAGCTTCTCCATAGGTGTTGTTATCTAAGAATAACCCTTAATAAACTTTCTCTAGTATCCAGTGTGTCCTAATGCAGTGCACAACTGTCTAACCAAAGTAGGAGGAGGTAGATCAACAATGATAGCAATCTTGGAAGGATCTACCAATCTAGCCATAAATTACAAATCACGTCACAACTAAAATCATGTGCTTTCATCAATAAAACAAAGAACCTGTTGGAACATATTAGCCATAAAACTAGATTGAGGAATGGATTTTTGTTCCAAGTCATCTTGTTGCTGATATAATAACTCAAAAAATTATTTTTATGGATAATGATATTGAAATACAAGAGTAACAAATTCAAGAAATCGATGAGCTTGGATGTTTTATCGTTGAGTCAAAAATTGAAGAAATCACTAATGGAGAAAAGTAGTTCATTCATTTTGAACAACAAGAAGAGAAGTCTGATATCATCCATGGGACAAAAAATATATAGATGCAACCTTCTCTATTGGGTCAGCCGCAGGTTTTTCATGAATTCCTAGATCTAGTGGACATTTATATGGAGTTGAACTGGAGAAATAAATTTTATGTCTTTCATTTTGTAAAGCCAAAATTTTACTGTAAGTATGGGATTCCAAATTATAGATTGATGTTATATTTTTCAGTTTCTTATTTCCTATTTGTGCATAAACATGGAAGCCAGTTTCGGTTAGTTAACCATTTGCTCGAGTGGTTGCATTAGAAGTTTCACTTCACATGATCAACTAGTTTTCAACTGGTTAGGAGTAGGTGTATGTATATAAATAAGCTTGTTTATGAGCATGAAGATTTTATTTTGATATGGTATGTGATCAAAATAATAATGACTCCATAGCCCAATAATGGCAGTGGGGTATAGTTGCAGATTTGAGTTTCAGTAGAAATAATACACGTAACAGGGTTGGTAAACAGAGTAAAGTGGTTGGTGGAAGGGTGGCATAAATCAAAGAACTAAGGCACACAATATGTTGTTATTAGCACCTCATAAGGAGGTGCTACCCCCAGTTGGAGCTGATGTTAAATCCTAGGTCTGCACCTATTCCTTTATTCCTCTAATCAGCCCATCCATCTATCAACCTAGTTTCTACTTAGTTTTTCTTCAATGGTGTGTTGAGTCATTTCAATTTTTTTTCATTTTCCTATTTGTTTTTATCATTTCCTTTCTCTTTATAAGGTTAGGAAAATTTATGATTTGAATTGAATAAGTCACATCACCATGGTTATGTCACTTTTTGGTTGCAAACAGGTTAACTTAGGCCTATTGGTGAAAAATGATATTGATTGCAAGAATGCCCCCATTATTGCAAACAACAAAACAAACATTATTTTATGAGTTGTAACGTTCTAAAAATATTTAAAAGTTTAAATACTGGTGTGTTGGTGTCTCGTAGGCATTTGCATCTCCCTGTACACTCTAGATTGTGCGTATTTCTACTAGTTCATTCATCATTACATATTCCATGCTAATATCATGCATGTTTGTGCCTCGAGTTATTATTATTGCAGGGTTGTGTGGTTATTATTACATGAGATAAATAAGCCCAAAACAATGCATACACTTGACCACTATTCTCAACAGACATAGCTAGGGCACGATGGTATCACCCCGAGGGCACTAGTAGTTAAACAGAGCAAAATCCCATAGTGATCAAGGATGAGGACACTGAAGAAGACCTCTCCAAATTTTCCAATATGGAGGAGATGGTTGCACATACATTGAAAGGGATGACAGAGGATAAGGCAAGGCAAAGATGTAGTGAAGGGGAGACCTCATGAGTCAAATATCTTGTTGTAATAATAGATTACCCCAAAGATCCATAATCAGAACAAAATTTTATGGACTTTGGTCCAGATCCTAAGAAGGATTCTGATGACATAACTCCAGATGCAGAGTTGGCCCCTGAGCAGGTTCCCCGTGATTTCAAACCAAAGATCAAAGGAAAAATGGTGATGGTACATGAACCTGTGAGAAAGGCAATTGATAAAAACTTGAGAAAGCACCCAGATATGAAATGAGGCCAAGGATATCCAATATTTCCATTGAACTCAATAAACCTATTGCAAAGGAAGAGCAGGGGCTCAAGAATGGAAGAAAGATAAAGACATTAATAAAGCCAAAAGTTGAAACTGACAAGGATATGGATGTCAACCACCAGATGAAAGATATCAAGAAACAAAATGAGACATGAGGCAGAAAATTCAGAGTATGTAGCAAAAAAATCAAACACTTGAATTGCAACATGCAAAATTACAAAGAAAGTATCAAAAGATGTTGAAGAAACATCAAAGGGCACTACCCAAATTTTCTCAAATACTTTCTTTTTCCCTGTTTTAGTCATTGGATTTCGACGTGCCCTTCAAACAACTAGAGGTGAAGTTTTGAAAATAGTAAAAAGAGGTTTTTGTTCATAACAAGCCCATTCACAAACCCCTCTCTTAGGTTTTACACAGTTATCACGGTTTGGGAGAATCAAAGATATTTTGAGGCCGTTTTTCTTAGAAATTCACCAAATGCTCTGTTTTCCCCTATTTTAGCCATTGCCTTTGGGTACTCCTTCCGAACAGTTGGAGGTTAATTTTTGAAAATGGAAGGAGGTTTTTGTTGGGAATGATCCCATTCACAAAAACCTCTCTGTGTTTTTACACAAGTATCATGGTTTGGGAGAATCGAAGAGATCTCTACGTCTGGTTTTCCCAAAAATTCACCAAATTCTAGGTGAGTTTTGTTCTAGTGTTAAAGGTTTGTCTCCAATTATTGGAATACATGGGAATCCATGAAAATTCAACTTCTAGCTACAAATTATGAAGACTTTTTCTATGCAACCTTTTTACTTAAGTTATCAACAATAAGTTCCAGTTGCACTGATAGATCTTTTTTAAACTTTAGTTAGAGGTATTGATGCCACTTGTAATGAGTTGTTATTTTTGATAAAAACAATATTTTTTGTTAAGGTCAACTTGATGGGGAGTTATGTACTGACACTCCAGCTAAACTCCATTCAGTTTAAACAAATGCTTACACATTTTAATTAGGCAGTAACAATCAGGTGTATCTATAGGATATGATTGTGATGTAAAGTTGAACTTCAAAGTTTAGATCCTAGGTAAGTAATTGAAACCTCTCTTGAGGAGGATAAATAGATTGATCTTTGAATGTAAAGGGATTCAATTTTGGGAGATCAAGAATCAAAATTTTGGTTGGGACTTGAAGTATGAGACTGTTAAGTTTCCTACCTTGGTAAATATATTTTTGGGTGACAGATTATGTTTTCTTCTCAAATCTTCTGCGTATTCTTATTCTTATCTAGATGAAAATTGGAAATGTATGCGAAGTGTTGTTTCCTTTCCTTTCAGCTATTGTCTTAGTGAACTGTTTATTGTCACACAAACTTATTTCAACTATTGTTTTCAGTAAATAGTTTATTGTAATACAACCTTGTTTGGATGATTTATGTCAAGATACATGTTCTAGATATGGAATATTATTTCAAGTCTAAAATTTCATATAGAAAGTAACAAATTGTATCCTTGCTTGTATTTCCTTTGTTTTATTCTTCATATCCTTACTTGCTCACCGAAATGCATGCCACCAGCTGAGGGAAACATTACAATGATATTTTTGAATAGTGAAACCATGTATCTATCCTTGAAAACCTATCCATCAACTGACCAACAAACTTAATTCATAAAAAACCCATCATTCCATCACTTGAGATGGCCTAGCTCTACCCTTTAGCAATCAAGTGCAGACCTTAGGCACAACATCTCCTATGAGGATGTGTTGATGGGGGTTAACTCCCCTAATTCAACAGCAGGAACCAAACCCTCCACCGAGGCCCAATTAGACTCTGCAGCGTTTGGAGTGGAATGGTTCTCCAGATCTTACAATCTGGCCAAATTATTGATGAGCTTTTGTGTTTTCTGGTGAATTCTCTTCCTTTGGTTAAGATAGTTTTTTTAGTAATTTCTCTTAGGTGGGGCAGGTACAAGAGGTGCAAGCCAGTATAAAGAAACTTGACTAAGATAGGACAAGAGTTTTGACTATTGGGAAGGGTTCGAGCTTGGGATAACAAGCTACTCGAAAATACAGACAACGATCCTATGCCAAAGGGCTCAGTAATAATACTTTAACCGAAAGAGCATCCAATTGTTGTCTGAAAAAGCTACTTAACAGAAAGAAAATGCATATATGATCAAGATCAGGGTAAGAAAAATAATTCATCTACTGAGACATTCATCACATAGCTGAGGTAAACTACTTAGCATAGAGAAAGAAATACAACAATAATCAATGTCACGGTAAGAAAAATAATTCATCTTCCGAGACATTTATCACATAGAAGCACAATGATTTACTTTCATCATTTAAAGCAAGGAACATTAAAACATTGCACCAAATAACTTGACAACATAATTAATTTCTCTTACTCATTTACTGCAACATTCATAGAACAGGAAAAGAAGTAATTCTTCTCAAACTCCAATCACATACATCTGATGAAAATAGTTAGTCTCTGGTCCAGAAGGACTTCTTAATTCGTATCAGTCTCAAAATAATTATCAACAACCAAAAGAAAAAGAGTTCTTACAACAACCATCGAACCCTTGACAATCGGTTGATGTTCCTATTTATAATATAAAGTCTTAACAATAATTAACGGTTAAATACAATTCGAGCTAATAAAAAATTGCCACATGGCGTCATCATCTAACAGTCTTTCAACAGTCCACCTGAGTTGTTGCTTGGAAAGGGTGGACTCTTTCATAATCATACCATCTAATAAAGAGTTATTCACAGGTGTTGGCCCATGGAAACCTGTGTTGTTCCATTGGAGACGCATAGATTCCCCTTATGTCTGCTATGTGCGCATGATATTTGTGAGGTTGAAGTTCAACTTCTGAAGTATGGCTCTGGCTTTGATTAGATGTCCTGCGAACTATTGTACTTTCTCGAGCTTTACATTGGTGACCTTTTCACATTCTTCGGCTCATGACGCATCTTGTTCAGTACACAGCTTGATCGTTTTGCTTAGGTCGATTAATATCGGGATGACGAAATCGGGAGGTCAACATACTTTTTCGCTTTGGCGATTCTTTTAGTTATTCGGTGGGATCACAGGACATAATCGGGTTGGTGATCGGGAAGATTCTTTCTACAATTAAAAAGAATTAGTTTAGCGATCAACAAACCCATGATCTGACATAAATAAGCAACAGATCAACACGTACATGTGCAACTTGCTAGTCTTAGTCGTTTTTAATACTTACGTGATCCCAAACGCTTCCTTCGAGTGACCTGTAAATCCACCACTTCTATTTGGTATAAATGAACACCTCATCATGTTGTAGTATGGCTAATCAAGTATGATAGACATGAATGTATAATTATCACAATAATTACTTGACCTTTTGGAAAAAAGGGCGCCGAGGATGAATTATGCGTGTGTGTGCTCCTGAGAGGTCAGATATCGTATAGAGAAGGTTGTTAAATGCCTTCGGAACTCATACCACCAAGCCTGCCAAGCGTCATTTACAAATAACGAAAGTTTGGAAGTTCAAAAAGGATCGAAAGGATCGTACTGCACACTTTCCTGCAACCCCGATCGACGACGCTTTCATGTTCTGGATCGCATTCGTCGATTAGCTATGTCGTGCCAAAAATTTTAAACATCATGTCGTGAGGCGTGGTCATTATGCTGGTGAGCCTAGTGTCACTCTTTGATTTCCCTATAAATAAAGGATTTTTGCGAGCAATCCTTCTTATATGAAGGATTGCTCATGAATATTATTGGTGCATTGGTCAAACCAAAAGGTACTACCATGAACTCGTAATGCCCAAATCGAGTTTGAAAGGCATTTTTAGGAATATCATCTTCCTTAATCCTTAACTGGTGATACCCTGATCGCAGATCAATTTTTTAGAAAATTGATACTCATTTCATCTGATCAAAGATATCATCTATCTGTGGCATTATGTACCTATTTTTCACTGTAGCACGGTTCAAGTCCCTGTAATCTATACACAGTTGTAAGGAACCATCCTTCTTCTTGACAAAAATTACTGGTGCACCCCAAGGTGAGACACTAGGCCTTATTATCCCTAAGTCAAGTAGTTCCTTCAACTGCATCTGCAACTCACAAAGTTATGGCATCGTCATCCTTTACGGTGTCTTGGAAATTCGCT
>SNQJ01S0154305.1:3511-18094 GCA_010110895.2 Picea sitchensis
ACTCTACATGGTGTACCACAATATTCTTAAGTGCATCAATAACTATGATGCACTACAAATGAAAGATCTCACCACTATCTCTTGGTGTTGTTTCTAAGGATGTGTAGTGGACCAAATCTTATAGGGGGCACCATTCCTGGTGCATTTGTACATTCATTAGTGCACCAGAGAGTGTGATAAATTTGCACATGTGAACTTATAATTGTCATGTGTACTATAATGCATCACAACATTGCACACTAGCCTATATGGGAACCTTCCATTGGTGCATACTAGGCTTTGATGTGCTTATTTATTGATATGAATACCACCACCCCTTGATGTTTTTACCAATGATGTGCGTTTCACCTATCTTACTTAGAGCACTACTCCTAGTGCATCCTTATAGTCATTAATGCACTAGAGAGCATGATAAATTCCTGCACATTTAGTATTTATCTCTTCAATGCACTTATAATGAATTGGAGAATTGCTCGATAGTGTAGCCTATATAGGCACTAATGGTTGGTGTGGGCCAAAACCTATGGTCGTACCAATGAAATTAAAAAAATGAAAATGAAAAAATAATCAAATTAAAGGATAATCATAAATTTTAAACAACTGAAAAATGTAAATTAAGGGATAACCATCAATTTTCTTGGTCTCTTATTTACCAAGAAGACATGGTTTCCATATAGATAAAAATGAAAAGTTGGTACCATTTGTAAAATTACAAAATGAATAAAAATCCACTATGGAAGCTAAGAAATTGAGAAATCTTGAAAGTCGGTAGCACTGGACAATGGAGTGGTCATAGGGGATAGGGAGTGTCAGTGCTTCTATGGGTGTAGAGAACTAAAAGAAATTTATTTTTCGTAACTTTTTTAAAATTTTACCATACCACAGTGTATCTTGACGCACCAATGTGCATATAGGTATAGGGTGCACTTGATCTAGGTGGATATCAGTGGCCACCTGCCTATTCCACTGGCTCAAAGAAAAACTTTTTATTTTGGCAGTTTTTCTACATTTTTTCGGGTCCTAAACTTTCGGGGTCGTTTTGAGGCCCTAAACGATGTTTTTTTTACTTTTCAAGGCCCAAGAAATACACATAGGCTCTATTATGGTCCAGTTGAAATGTTTTCTTCTCGGCCAAACCTTTCCGATGATGTATCGAGCGCCCCAAACAGAGATCATATGCAAAATTTACACCCTTAGGTAGTTGACTTATCAACTACCCCCATCACGACCCACAAACCTTTTGGCGTTTCATCTCCCAGGGTTATGGTTTTGGATGTTTATGGTTTTCTCAATTGTTCTTTATGGAAAAAAGGACTTTGGAGCCTCATTGTACTCATCTTCTTATGAATGAGCATAGTCGTCACATATCTTCTCAGAGATAAGCTACTACCATTCGAGCAAGTTTGTTTCATTCTACATTTTTCTAGTTTCAACATGTTCTCTTTATTAATAGAAGTCAATTTTCATTGTACCTCTATCTGTTTCTTTGATATATATGTATTTCATTTCGTTCCATTCATAAATCCAGTTCAACACTAGTTACATTTTCTTAAAATATGTTTAACCTACATTGGTGCATGAGGTAGCATTATGCACTAGTGTTATTAAATATATTGGGTGCATGGAAAAGTTGTTTTTTTTGTAAATGATCTATAATTTTTTATACAATATTTTAACCTACACTTGTGTGTGTTAGGGTTACACACCAATGTGGTTAAATCTACCTCGTGCACTAACAATAATTTATTTTTAAAAAATGATTGATGGTTTTTATAAAATATTTAAACCTAACTTAATGTTTATGGTAGGGTTACACACTGGTGCAGTTAAATCTATTTGTAGCATTGAGAAGATTTTTTTTATTTTTAAATTATAGCCCTAGCACAATGTGCATGGTATGGTTATGCACCGGTGCTATTAAATCTATTTACCACATCGACAAGATTTTGTTTTTAAATGATTGATATTTTTTGTAAAATATTTTAATCCACCTCAGTGTGTTTGGTGTGGTTACACATCAGTGAAGTTAAGTATATCAGGTGCACCAACAATATCTTTTTGAAAAAATGGTTGATATCTTTTATAAAATATTTTAACCTACCTTGGCATGCATGGGAGGGTTATGCACTGGTGTTTGTGATATAAAAGTGCATCGATGCAGTACTACGGTTCAAGCACATCGAGAGAAAAAAAAATCCACAAAAAATTCTATTTTCCCACCTTTTCTAGCAACCTCCAGTTAAAAAAAAGAAGGGAGAATTGGTTCCACAAAAACCTCCACTAATTGGTGTTTTCCTTGTACTGGTGATAGCAATAAATAGACTTGGAAAAGAGTCCCAGATCCATAAAAAGAACAACAAAAATTGCAGGATGCACAGGTTAATAAGGGTGGATAGGAATAACACCAAGACAAGTACAATCCAAGCCAAAGTCAAGCACAAAATACTAGCCAAAGGCCACCAAGAATTACAAGATCAAATAGTGTTAGGGGTATAAACCCTCAACTAGGCCCAAAGTGACCTTTTTTCCAGACAAGGAAAGCACATAAAGGGGCTTGTTTGGTCATCAAACTAGCCTAAGTAAGTCGATAGAATGTATATCTATAAGTTAGGAGTAGATAACTGAAAGAGAAGATGATATATGTTTTTTGTGAAGATTGTAGAGTAAGTGTGGTAATATATGTTTTATGTAGATTGAATTGAGATGAAGTTTTATTGTAGATTGAATTGAGATTGAATTGGCGAAAAAAGGCTTGGATAGGGAATATAGTAGATTGAATCGAGATGAAGTTCTATTATCATTAAAAATGGGTTTTTTCCTCATCTTAATGTTTTTGCCACTATAAATTATGGTGTCATTGATTTGCTTGGGATGTGTTTCTTTTTGTTTTTATAATTTTATTTTATTAATGTTATGATATGGAGTTTATAATGTTCAGGAAGGAATGAATTGTAATATGTCTATGTTATGTTTATGTTATGTTCATTGTATGATAAATTGAAGAATATCACTATTTTTAAGCTAACAAAGCTAAAGGAATGTTAAAACTATGCTTAGTTTGTTACAACTTTATGGTGTTGACTTCCATATATTGCATTCTAGAGGATATAATGGCGTTGAATGAGGGTATGAATACTTTACAAGGGTTCAAACACTATTTGGGTGAAATGTATCCCTTCTAATACTTAGGTATATCATTTTTTTGTTTGTTAAAATTAATTGTTTTACTTAAAAAAATTACCTATTTTTAATTACTCAATAACTGTAGAAATGATGTGTTGGTCTAAGGGTTATGTATTCCCTTTTTAAATTCGGGAACCTTTTTCTTTTCAACTTGTTTGTATATGGTCTCCATTTTATCTTCATATGGTTTCAAAAACACTGGGACAAGTCTTAACTAAATTGAATTCCCAAATGTAATTTCGTAGAAGCTTTTCATTAACTAAATTGTATTCCCAAATGTAATTTTGAGGATTATCATATATTAAATAAAATCAGGAGTTTTGGACCTTTTAATGTTAAGTCACATTTCATATGTCTTCGTTCCACATTTCAGTTGTCTTTTTATTTATGTTCTTATATATGTTGTTTACTTGTACTTTTTATTTATAATTAATTATGTTTAATATACATAAAAGAATTAAAAACATGGAAAGCACTAACAACATTTTGGTAGACGTTTATGTATTTTTTAACTTAGTTTTTTAAGCTATGTGTTTGTTTTTTTTAAATTTGTGTGTGTTTTTTTTTAAATTTTGAATAAAAATAATCATATAATTAAAACCAAAATAGGAAAGGATATAGTCATAATAAGATGAGAATTTATGAGTTCTTATATGTTGTGAAGCCTTGTTTCTACTCTCTTATGCTAATACTTATAGTAAGAAGTACAAAAGGGATATAGAGATGGGAGATATAAACATCTAAATAACATTTTCACCTCATTTATGTTATTCTATATGTTATTTATTTATGTTTTTTATTTGTAATTAATTATGTTTAATATACATAAAAGAATAAAAACCATAAAGAACACTCACAACATTACAATAGGGTTTAGTTCATTTTTCAAATTAGTTTTTTTTAAGTTTTATGCTTGTTTTAATTCGTGTTCTCTTTTACAATTTAAACACTAAAAAAATCATACAAGAAATTCAAAATAGGTTAAGGATATATTCATAATATATTCATGATAAAATGAGAATTTTTTAGTTCTTATATGTTGTGAACCTTTTTCTTACTCTCTTTTATGCTAATACTTATCCTAAGAAGTGCAAAAGGGATATACAGAACTTTGGAGATATAAACACCTAAATAGTATTCCCACCTTATTTAAGTTATTATATAGGTTGTTTACTTATGTTTTCTATTTATAATTAATTATGTTTAATACACATAAAAGAATAACATATGGAGAATACTAACCTTCTTCCTACTCTCTTTTATGCTAATACTTATCCTAAGAAGTGCCAAAGGGATATAGAGAACTTTTTGGAGATATAAACACTTAAATAGTATTCTCACCTTATTTAAGTTTTTATATAGGATGTTTACTTATGTTTTTATGTTTAATATACATAAAAGAATAACATATAGATAATACTAACAACATTTTGTAGTTCATTTTTTAACTTAGTTTCTTAAGCTTTATGCTTGTTGTTTTAATTTGTGTTTTTTTTTAAATTTAAATACTAAAACAATTATGTAAGTAAAATCAAAATAAAAAATGATATATTCATAATAAGATGAGAATTTCGAGAAAATTAAAAGTTCATAAGAGAATGGATATATTGCTCACAGAACTAATTAGGGTTTGAGTTGCAAGCCTTTCTATTGCTTCCTTCCGCCGCCCTAGATGGGGCAACCATGCTCCCAAACAATGGAGGGCCGCGAGGCGCCTCCTACAGCCAGGCCATGTTGCAGGAACCTCCATATGGGGGCTTCCGTTGGCCTTCCTTTGAACCATTGTCGAACCAACTTACACAATTTTTCTTTGAGGGTGCAACGAAAGGAAAAGAAATGGAGATTGACATTGGACCAGTTCAAGTGAAAACAACACGTCCTTGGGAACCTAGGAAATGCATACCCCAAGCACCGTTAGCACCAAAATATGTGATTAGCACACCCAGAATCGAAGAACAGAAGAAATATATGAGGGAATATGCGCTGATGGGAAAATTCCTAGGCCTATGGCCCTCTGAACGTGAGCTCGTCAAATGGATTCATCATTGGTGGAAACCCAAAGGGCATTATGACCTTCAACTAGGATCCAAGGGCTTATTCACCATTATACTCCAAAATCTAGAGGATCAAAATCGCATATTCGATAAGGGACCTTAATTCTTTAACTCATTCAGCCTCTTTCTATGCTTCTAGACGGAGAAGTTTAGCTCGAAGAAAGAGGACTTTGTGCATGCCCTGGTATGGATAAGCCTATACTCCCTGCCACAAGACTTTTGGTTAGAAGAGATTCTGGTGAGCATAGGAAACACCATTGGGTTTTACGTCAAATCCTTAGAGGAAACCAAGCAGAGAAGGTACACCTCCTATGCTCACATATGTGTCTATCTAAATATCTCCAAGCCCCTCCCAGGGTCCATATCCTTGGAATATTATGATGAGGACTAGTCTCAAACTATAGACTATGATCACATACCATTTCGACGCAGAAAATGCCATGAGAACGGGCATTTGTTTAGAGACTGCCCCCTAAACAAAACAAGAAAATTCGATAACCCTTAAGCAAGCAAAACAAGAGATGGTTTCACCCATGTAGTGGGTAGGAAATACCAAACCGCAAGGAAACAGATGAAAATGGAAAATAAGGACCTCCCTATTGAGCACTCAACACACCCTAAAAAAAGCCTTTGTCATTTTTTTTCTTTTTTGGGTACCACTTGATCTTTTGCACAGTCTGATTCGATTTCATTTTTGAAAAACATTTTGTCTTTGCTTGTTTTCATAACTCTCATCACCTATTTACGTATGCTTGAACTTATGAAACCTCATGACTAAAAAAATCTTAACACCTGAATAAAGAATCGACATCCAAACACTTCACTGAATGCGCTCAGGGTTGGCGTCAGAAGGAATTCAAAGAAGGAAAAAGAACCACTTGGAAAACCTTTGTCGTCGAGCACAGATCTCCATCGGCATCTGCAAAAGAAATTTTTTGTTTGCGTCAAGTTTTTCATAAGGATATCGCCGATAGTTGATTCCCCTTCGGCATCAGTAAAAGATGAGGGGGACAAATGTTAAGGAAGAGTGAAAAGATATTGTCGATGGTCGATGCCCCAACGTGCTTCATCGTTACCGGGGAAAACCTAGAAGGATCATCGCCAACTTTTTGACCACAGTAAAATTTATTCCTGATCGTCGATCCCCGATGTGTTTTTGGCATCGAGACTTTTTCAAGGAAACCGATCTGAAAGTGCTTTGATAGGTTTACCGTCGATAGCCGATCCTGGGAACTTTTTCAGCATCATCAAGTTAAGGTTTGTTTTAGAATTAATAACTTAAGGAAAGTCTCGACCTCGATTAATACAAGTGAATTAAGTCATTGGTCTTCAATGCCATGTGTCTTTACTAGGTAAGAGGGTTGTACGGTTGGTGCAACACCCCTACCTTGACAGGTTTTTCTTGACCTCTCGGTCTAAGGATCATTATTAATCTCCCCGTTGAGTCAAAATGACTCTTTGATTCCCAACTGGAATCTTCTCACTTGTAACCACAGGTCCTTCTAGAGTTACGCTTTTGCAAACAAGCACAAGGCACAACACTCAACTCCACATGACAAACCGATATGACCACGACCTTCACCTGAAAAGGTGTTTTGGGTTTTGCGACTTCGCGATTCCTATTGTGAGTCCCCTTGGCTCCTTCAATCCCCAAAACCCCGAAATGGGCTAACAGGTCCTCAACTCCTCCCTTATGCCTCGACCATATGACCTTAGTCACGTCCTAGGGTCCACCTCTGAGCGTTTCAGAATTTTGCGACTTGGGAGTTCACGATGCAACCTCCTCTCCTTCTCCCGAAGTCTGAACTCGCGACTTCTTTGTTGTGGATCGAAGGTCTAGATCCTTCTATGATCTGACATTCCATATCCTGTCGAGATTTCACGAATCAGGATTTTGTGACTCTTGACTTCTCGTCGCGACTTTCGCCACACTCCTGAATCCCGAAATGCTGAAATTTGAAGTACTAGATCAATGAATCTCGTTAGTCTAGATCTAATGGATATTATTCCTCCTGATCTTGTGAGTGTTAATAGACACTCAGTCTTAAATCCTCCGCTGATCCACTATATCCAACAGTCCACGGAGAATCGATGGTTCTCCCTCTGAGAATCTTGACCATCCATTGAGTTCCTTAGCAACTCCTAGCCAAACAACTTGGCGTCTTTCCTCTTGAACTTGGTTTTCGGCATAGCGTCTGTGAGCCTCATCCTTCCTTTGAACTCCATGAAGTCTCTATCCCTATTGAGCCTATACTTCGCTTAAAACTCAAGATTTCCAAGGGATTCTCGCACACACTTATTGCAGCTTCTCGATAATCTTTGATTATCTGAACTTCACAGTTCTTCACACTCCTTGCGACAGTAACTCTTCAACCACTCACTGGGTTGGAATAAGACTTCAACTGGCCTACGCACTCCTTGCACGGATCTATGCTATACTCACACTTTTGATAGTATAAGAACAACGGTATCTCTCCTGAGTTTTTCTGAGATAAAACTCAGAACTTGTCAACGCACTCCTTGCAGGAATTCTCAGGACGAGAAACAATTGAAACTCATGCTCTTCTTCTCACAGACTTCATACATTCAACATGAAAGCATATATACACACACAACATTGAAACAAATTCATAACAGAGCATATAAGCAAACTGTAAACATACCATTCAATAGATGTAAACATAATTCATAAACACCATGAATTTGGATCAAAGATTTCTTATATTTATCCAAGTGCATCTGTCCATGGGTTCAATAGAAACCACTATATGTTGATACAATCTTCTACAACCTATCTTCTGCTCTGTTCTCCTATTCTCTCTCTCTTCCGCTCTTACAATTACAATAATGATACTACAATACATGCGAGGGAGCTTCCTTAGAGTTTTCCCTCCTACATTACAAGCTATCTTATCATAATTAAAAGCTACAACTACCTTACATTCATTACAATAGATGCCTCCTTTAAACGATAGATGACAGCAACCACTCAATATCTATATTACAAATCAAAACATAAATGCGAATGCATCCATTCAAGGTATTTCATTAATGTTTTATATTTTAAATTCAAAACATTCTCAAAATGTGCACTGGTGTGCTTCCAACTGTCCTCCGCTTTGTGCTTGCGTACGATGCTCCTGCATCATACTCCTCTGGATGAAAAATTCATGAAATCCTATTCATGAGCTCTTGTACCATCTGTCCATGTTTCTGGATCTCCACTTCACTTTCCCAACTAGCATCTTCAATCGGGTGGCCCTTCCATTTTATCAAATACTCACAATATTTCTTCCTTCGGGTCTTCTTGCTAATTCTTTGATCAATTATCCTTTCCATCTGTGGCTTTTCAGCTACAGAAAGTTGCTTAACCCACTGAATTTATTTCTGATTCTCTACTCCATTTGGTTCATCTTCTCTATAAGGATACAGATCTGCTATGTTGAATATGGGTGATATGCCCACATCATCTGGTAATTCGATCTCATAAGCATTTGTCTCAAATTTCCTTAAAATTTTACATGACCCTATCTTTTTCATCTTTAGTTTATTATACGTTCCCTTTGGGAATATTTATTTCCTCAAGTGAGATAAAACCAAATCTCCCACTTCAAATTTAAGCTCTCTTCTATGCTAAGATACTCTGCACTTATATTCTTGGTTGGAATTCTTTAACCGCTCTCTGATTTTACGGTGGAGTTATTGCATCTCTGCTGCAAAATCTTCTGCTCCGACACTTCTGAACTCACATTGATCTAAGTACCTCAACTCAGATACTCCCCTTGGCTACATTCCATACATTATCTGAAATGGGATTTGTCTTGTGCTTCTATTAGGTGAGTCGTTATATGCAAATTCCTCTTGTGGAAGAATCTGACCCCATTGACTGTGATGTTCAACTACTAAACTCCTCAACAAATCTCCCAAACTTTGATTTACTACCTCCGTTTGTCCATCCGTTTGAGGGTGATATGCTGAGCTAAAAGATAAATTTGTCCCCAGCTTTTTCCATAGCGCCCTCTAAAAATGACCAACCAATTTGGTATCCTGGTCTGAAACAATACTCTTGGGTAAGCCATGAAGTCGAACAACTTCTTTGATAAACAGATTTGCAATGTGATTTGCATCATTGGTTTTCTGACATGGAATGAAATGTGCCATTTTGTAAAATCTGTCGACTACCACGAATATGGAATCAAAACCTCTATGTGTCCTCGGCAGTCCTAACACAAAATCCATGCTTACCGCATCCCATGACCTCTCTAGTATTGGAAATGGTTGATACAATCCTGTATTCTGTCTTTTCCCCTTTGTGTGCTAGAAAATTCTGCATTTGTTGACAAATTTCTTGACATCTGTCCTCATCCCTGGCCAATAATATAGACTTTTCAGTTGCGCGAATATTTTTTCATGGCCGAAATGTCCAGCCAATCCTCCACTATGTTAGAAGATTCTCTCTCATAGAACTCTTCGAAATACACAATTGATTTCCTTTGAATAGTAGTCCATTCTGAACCATATATTCAATCCATTGGATTTTGTCTCTTAATACGGGATTATCACATGCTTCATAAGCATCCTTGAAATCTGGATTATCTATGTACATTTCCTTAAGGCTATAAAAACCTAATGTCTTCACATGAAATTCCTGCAGAATCAAACATTTTCTTCTCAATGCATCAACAACCTTGTTAGCAGTTCCAGAAATGTGTTTTATAACAAAAACAAATTTCTGCATAATTTCAACCCATTTTGCATGTTTCTGGTTTAATTTCTCCTATTTGGTTATGAATTGTAAAGCGTGATTGTCTCTATACAAGACAAACTCTTTCGGAACCAAGTAATGCCTCCATTTTTTCAGTGCTTGTATTATTTCATAAAATTCTTTATCATACGTGGAATAATTCTTCTTTGCATCGTTCAAATTCTCATTGAAGTATGCAATTGACCTGTTGTCTTGACTTAAGACTACTCCAATCACAAATCCACTTGCGTCACACCTTACTTGAATTTTTTTATTGAAATATGGCAGAACCAGAACTGGTTGTTCAATTATCTTCTCCTTTAACAACTTGAAAATTTTCTCTGCTTCCTCTGTCCAATGAAAAGATTTGTGTCTTTTCTTGACTGTGTCCATCATTGGTGCAGAAATTCCACTAAAATTTCTGATGAACTTCATGTAAAAACTAGCTAATCCATGGAATCTTCTGACCTCAAAGATATTCTTTGACGATGGCCATTTTTTTATTGCTTTTACCTTCTCAGGATCCATCTTCAACTCATTCGAAGAGATTACGAACCCCAAATAAATGAGTTCTTTCTTCATGAAAGATGAATTCTTCAAATTTATCAACAAATTCTCTTTTTTGTAACCTCCTCATCACTAGAGTTAGGTGTCTCAAGTGTTCTTCCTCAGTTTCACTGAAGATCAGTATATCATCAAGATACACAATCACAAACTTTCCAATGAAATCTTTCAATACTTTGTTCATCAATCTCATGAAATTACTTGGCGCATTCGTCAAACCAAATGGCATGACAAGCCATTCATACAACCCTTCATTCGTCTTGAATGTTGTCTTCCATTCATCACCTTCCCTCATTCTAATTTGATGATATCCTCTTTTCAAATCAACCTTTGAAAAAAACTTTGCTCCTCTCAAGCAATCCATCAAGTCATCCATCCTTGGTAAAGGAAATTTGTACATGATGGTGATTTTTTTTATCTCCATTGAGTCTGTACACATCCTCCATCCACCATCCTTCTTTGGACTTAACACTGTTGGTATAGTGCATGGACTCAAAATTTCTCTAATCAACCCTTTGTCCATTAAATCCTGGACTTGCTTCTTGACCTCTTCATTCTCCTATATGTTGCTTTGTTTGGTAAACTCACTCTTGGTATAAGGTCAATATGATGGATTATGCTCATGATGGGTGGAAACGAACAAGGTAAATCGTCCACCACTATATCAGTAAAATTCTCCAACAGTTCCTAAATTTCCTCTGGTAGATCATCTATCGAAGTATTGGTCAAGATGACTCTAGGTTTCCTAACCACAATAAATTGCATTTCTTCACCCTTCTTGGATTCATCCAGAAGTTCCTTCCTAGTCATGAGTAGTATAGTATTGCTTGTTTCTTCTTTCGCCTTCTTGTCTTCAATTGACAATAACATATGCGTCCTACCATTCTTCTCCAAGGTATAGATACTCTTTCTTTCGTCATGAACAACATTCATGTCATATTTCCATGGCCTCCCCAACAAAAGATGATAGACATCCATGGGAATAACATCACATAAGATCTCATCTTTGTATCCCCCTATCTTAAATTTAGCTAAACATTGTTTAGTGACAGTTACTTGATGTCATTTTTGCAACCACGAAACCTTGTTTGGGCTTGGATGTGCAACTGTCTCCAATTCCATCTTTTCCACCATTTATGTGGAGACTAGGTTATTTGTGCTTCCATTGTCCACTATCACCTTGCATACCCTATCCTTGGTCTTGCAAGCAGTTATAAAAAAATTGTTCCTATGCACTGTGTTGGGCCTTAGAAATGTCACATTTATATCCTCTTTTCCCTTCACCATTCCTTACATTTCATGGTCCTAATAAACCTTTTATCATACCATTTCCATAATGATATTTGGGTTTCTCCTTATTATTTTCCATTGTATTCATTTTAGTATTATAAGTGAATTTGTGATTAAATATTATAAATTAACATATTTTCATTATATATCAAGGGTGGATGAGTTTGATGATCTGTGCAGGCATATTTGAAGATTGCAACAAAGTCAAAATAAACCACCTATCCTCAAATTCGAATTACATCTTCAAACTTGAAGATTTGAAAGAGAGAATATCATGGAACATTTGGTTGGCATATCTTATCTAAGATATGTGAGAGATGTATGGAGGATTTGAAGGGATCATATCTTGTCATAATGGGAAAGTAGTTGAGAGTGGTAGAGAGAATAGTGGATCTGTAATTATGACACTCATGTATATAAGAGAGTGTTCTCTCTCTTCATGAGGGTCATCATGTAATTCATAATTTAGTCTTGTAATTAGGAGAAGGGATTCTTAGCTTTGATTCTTTGATTGTGCTTCTTTTCATGATTTGTCATTTGATTCTTGCAATATAATTTAAAATTGATTTATTGTGTGAGAGCTCCTTCTGTATTTTGTCCACTCCAACTCTTCACATGTTTTTCTTTCCTAGATTAATTTCATGTTTTCCTAGTTAGTTGTTTTTCTTTCCTAGATTAATTTTCCGCTTTCCTAGTTAATCTTTCAATGATTTCCTAG
Organism: Picea sitchensis; assembly: GCA_010110895.2. Lineage (NCBI taxonomy): Eukaryota > Viridiplantae > Streptophyta > Pinopsida > Pinales > Pinaceae > Picea > Picea sitchensis. The sequence goes on from SNQJ01S0154305.1 coordinate 16,065, forward strand.
ATTAATTTCATTTCAACAATTTAGATTAGATTACTTCTACTTCAGTCCTGCATATATAGTGTGTGTGCTTCGTAAGCCTATGAACCTCAGATTGAAAAACTCAATAGTTGGGAAAGTACTACAACGGAATTAAATGACAATATTTCCACCTAACATTTTGGTGTTGTTGCCATCGTTTCAATCTTCAAGAAGAATTCATTCGTTAAAACATCAGGACAGAAATGAGCTCTCAGAAGATTCTCGAATTCTTCCCTGTAATTGTTCATTACCATCCTCCTGAACATCTTCTCATCATTTTTTACTCACCTCTGGAATTGGATGCAAGAAAAGTGAACTCACTGAACAACTGGACTCTCTCCACAATCTCAAACGATTTCGCCATCCTTAATATGTTCTCCAACTCCTCAACATTTGGGCAGAAGACTGGTAGGTTGAACGAATCCATTTTCTCCTTATCAATCAGTCCCTCCCTAATAAGATCTTCAAACACAGCTTCCATGTGATGAGAAATGTATCCTATGTCGCCTTGCTCCTTTATGTCCAACTAAATATGACAATTTTAAACAATATGTCCATCAAATTCACCACTACTTGGCCATCTATATGCACATATCGCGTTTCCATGTGAGCCATCCTTGGCATACGGCCCAGTCTTCATCAATCATGATAGTTGCAATGCTGGCCATTTTTTATTTAGTAGTGAAATTATGGGCGTAAGGGCGTATGGGCATATAAGTCCGGATGCGTCTTCTTCGTTTTGCTCAAGAGTCAATAAGAAATTATACCAACTGGTCATGATCGTAAGGATTATAAACTGCGCAAATAAATCCAGAGAAGATGTGAAGAGAAGTGGCTGCATCCAATCTCTATTCATTAATGGCATTGACTTTTAATTATTTAATGGTGAAATGGTTGATCGCTTCATGATCTGGACTGATTGTGAATTAATTGGTGCCGACATATTATTCATATCGACCTGTGGATATGGATAATTGCAATCCTTACACTAACCATTGCAAATATTTTCGGCAATTAAAAACCACCGTAAAGAGGGTATATTTCTGCAAAGATCTCGCAACTGAATCATGATTTTAATTTTACGCAACAATGATTAGGTAAGGCAGAGAAAGAATGGTTGCACGATCATGATTTGGTTCCTATTTTTTAGTCAATCCCTTCGAAGATGTAACTGCCTAACTAAACTTCCAATGGATGCAACTTCACCACTGACATCTCGGCCCAAAATCAGAGGTAGAAGTGGCTCAAATAAGGATCGACCATATCAAGATCGCATCTTAAACATTCACGCCCACTCCATGTGATTGTTGATATTGAACTTGTTTCTTCAATAATTTAGCACTTGCCGCAGCACCTCCAACAAAAAGACCATATGTATCTGCCAATGGAACTACCTCTCCCTGAAAATTCATGTAGTTTCCACCTCTCTTGAGAAGATCAACACCCAATATTTCAGTTTCCGGGAGGCAAATTATATCCAGGACAACATGAAATCGTCCCTCCAATTTTTTTCTCAAGTCCTCTTATGTGTAGTTAATAGCCTTCTCTGCTCCTGCTTCCATAACGTGGTCGCTTCTTAGTTTTCCACAAGTAGTTACACCTTTACACCCAACTTCCACTGACATTTGTATTGCAGCAAGGCCAAATGCCCCTTCACCTCCTATTACAAGTACCCTCTGTCTTGTACTTATTCGAGTAGTGCTTTTTAAATCTCGTCAGGCACTCAATGCAACAAAAGGTATTGCACTTTCTTCCACATGAGTAACTGAAGGTGGCTTAGGCACAAGCTCATCCTTTGATAGTATAGCATGTGTTAACACATAATAATGTATGCAAGGTGTTTTCCTACAAAGTGTCCCATTCGGCGAAAAAGTGGCAAAGAATGGGTCAAAAACCCACTTATCCTAAGTCAGGGGTGCATAAGCGCTTTGGATTATGTAGCACATAGATCTAGGTGGTTAGAATATGCACGCCCATATCTTTGGTCCAGATTCAATTCCAGACCCCCCCCC
>SNQJ01S0154306.1:4084-22619 GCA_010110895.2 Picea sitchensis
TATATTCCAGACTCCTCTATGGAACTTTTCTCCCAGTAAGTTTCCCACCAATGTTTGACATGAGGGAGATCTTTAAGGAGTGTGAAGGTGATCTTTTCTTTGTCGAAAAAATTATGAACAGAGAAATAACCTTCTAGCAGAGTTAACCATTTGTCTAGGACTTCTACATCTATTTGTCCTTCAAATACAGAAATATCAAAATTAACTTATACCTTAAAAGGCGATGTGCCTCCAAAGTGGCCACTTGATGAAGATGCGCCTAATGCTATCGTCATATGTTTAAGGATGTGGAAAAAATTCTCCATCATTTTGTCCCTCTGTCACGTGAGAGCTTTCTCAAGCAATAGATTGATAGGATCGTCTGCTCCGTCGTTTTTCTATTCTTTTGACATTGAAGGTTTATTGGGTGTGTGAGAGTGATTGTATTAAAGAGAAACAAGCTCAAGACCCAACTTTTTATACTCGGACCTCGTCTGGGACATGCACTGAAAAAATGATTAAGAGCATCCTTCTCTGATAACATTGATCCAGATTATTTTCGCACGAAATGAGATCAGAGATATAATAAAGAAATGCACAGAGATATTGCAGATATTCAATAATATAACATAAATATATCAGAGATGAAACCATAAACACATATATACAGTAATAAACGATTTCTATTAATGAAATAAATGTACACAGACTGTAAAATACAGAGTGAAAGACTCGATATTATGGTGATAGAGTATCTCTGAGAAGAGATGTGACGGTTACTCGCATTCGCAAGAAGATCATTACAATGAGTCTCTAAAGGCCTTTTTACAATAAAAATGAATGCCAAAAACCCTAGACATCCAAAAACCTAACCCTAGGAGATGAAGCGCCAAAAATCATGTGGGCCCCGTTTGTGTACGTTAGTACATCAACTTCCTGGGGTCGTAACGTTTGCATACGATCTCCGTTTTAGGCGTATGATAGCTCGTTGGAAAGGTATCGTCGAGGAGATTCATTTTGGGGGATAAATAATGCTTTCAAATACCATTTATAACCTCAATCTTGAAAATCCTTCATTTAGGCCCTCAAAATGGCCTCGAAAGTTAAAACCAGTTAAAAATAGTAAATTGCCAAAATTGCCAGAATATTGTTTTGAGCTAGTCGAAAAAGGTGGGTGGCCACTGATATCCACTTGGATCAATCCTCCCTCCTTAGAAAGCAATGGTATCCATTGCGTTGAGTTCCTGGGGGAGAGGGAAAAGCGTTTGATGGATCTCCACATTGGTGAGTTTCTTGTATTGTTGGAGATGTCACGCTGCTTAGTTTGTGGAAGTCTGTCATGAACCTGTTGAAGTTGAGGATTTTCAACAAGTCGAGCTACATGAGAGGAAGGTGTGCAGAAGGAATCTTTTCACTTTGCTAAAACCTTGTTAACTTGCTTCTATTGGATAGAAGGTGCAGGGGGTGAGGCTGTAGTGGTTGCAGTGTCCTTTTGTTCCCATTTTGAACAGATTGTGAAGAAGCTGAATTGTGCAGTATGAGATACTACCTTGCGACACTTTTTAGGTGGAACAATAGTTGGAACTACCTCTGGTATTCTGTAGAGATGACTCCCAAAAGTAACAATGACACTACGGGGTCGAGACTCATAAACAACATGGTGTCTGCACATATATGGTTGGCCCAAGAGAACATCAAAAACATCTAGTGGGGCAACATCACATAATAACTCATCCTTGAAGGGTTGGATGTCATATGACAATCGACACTGTTGACTGACCCAGAGATCTCATCCTTGCCGAAGCCACCCGATGTTGTATGACTCTGGGTGTGGTGTTGTCGACAATCCCAACTGTTTGATGACCTCTGCTGAGATGAGATTTTTCTGGCTTCCGCTATCAACAATAAAATGCAGCGGGGTCCCCTTCACCCACATCTGTGAATGAAAAAGGCACTCCCCCTCTTCAGGATCTGTTGGTTATTTTGGTTGAATTGTTGCGGTCACGACAATAGAAGTGGGGTATGCGTCAATGATCTGTCCTTTACCAGTATTTTCAGAATTAAATTCTGAATCAGGGTTTGGATCCTTGTCTTTGATCTTGGCAACCAATGATTGTTTTGAGTGACATTCATCGGTGTTGTGCCAGGGGATTTTATGGAAATCACACCATTTTCCATTGTCCTTCTTTGTCTTCCCATGACCCTTATTTTCCTGTGTCTTGGAATGGTTTTTCAGAGACTGTTTGTTAGGGTCGTCTTTTCCATACTTTGGTTGTTGCGGATTTGCAGACCCAACTTCCCATTTGTTTTGGTGCTTAAATTTCTTCTCAATTGTAACAACATATCGATAAGAAGCACAGAGTGATGAGATGTCCAGAAAATCCATTTCAGTTTGGATGTATCTATGTAGAACCCCACGGTATTTCAGAACCAAATGTCACTCAGAGTCTTTGATACCCAGCTTGGAGCGCAAGGTATGGAAGGTACTAGTGAACTCCAGAACTTCTTGGCCCCTCTCTTTCCATAGTGTGGTCCATCTCATCTACTGGTCCTCATAGTTGCCAACAGGGTAATATTGTTCCTTTACCACATCCACAAAAAAATCCCATGTGGGATCAGCCCCATATATTCTAGACTCCTCTGTGGAACATTTCTCCTAAAAAGTTTTCCACCAATGTTTGAAATGAGGGAGAGCTTTAAGGAGTGTGAAGGTGATATTTTCTTTGTCAGAAAAATTGTGAACAGAGAAATAACCTTCTAGCAGAGTTAACCATTTTTCTAGAGCTTCTACATCTATCTCTCCTTCAAATACAGAAATATCAAAATTAACTTGTACCTTGAAAGGTGAGGTGCCTCCAAAGTGGTCTCTTGATGAAGATGCACCTGATGCTATCAATAGGCGTTTAAGGATGTGGGAAAAATTCTCCATCATTTCATCCCTCTGTTGCGTGAGAGGTTTCTCAAGCAACAGATTGATAGGATCGTCTGCTCCATCGTTTTTCTATTCTTCTTCCATTAAGGGTTTCTTGGGTGTGCGAGAGCGATTGTCTTCAAGAAATACAATCTTGAGACCCAACTTGCTATACTCGAACCTCTTCGGGGACATGCACTGAAAAAATGATCAACATTAGCCTGCTCTGATACCACTGATCCGGATTATTTTCGGCATGAAATGAGATCGGAGATATAATAAAGAATTGCATAGAGATATCGCAGATATTCAACAATATAACAAACATATATCAGAGATGCAACCATAAACACAAATATATAGTAATACGCGATTTCTATTAATGAAATAAATGTACAGAGACTATAAAATATAGAGTGAAAGACTCGATAGAATGGTGGCATCTTATCTCTGAGAAGAGATGTGACGGCTACTTGCATTCGCAAGAATATCATTTTTACAATAAACAGGAATGCCAAAAACCCCAGACATCAAAAAACCTAACCCTAGGAGATGAAGCGCCAAAATTCATGTGGGCCCCATTTGGGTAAGTTTGTACATCAATTTCTTGGGGTCGTAACTTTTGCATACGATCTCCGTTTTAGGCATATGATAGCTCGTTGGAAAGGTATTGTTGATGAGATTCATTTCTGGGGCTCAATCATGCCATATGCAATCATTGAGAACCTCGATCTTGAAAAACCTTCATTTAGGCCCTCAAAATGGCCCCGGAAGTTAAAACCTGCTAAAAATAGTAAATTGTCAAAATTGCCAGAAAACTATTTTGAGCTAGTTGAAAAAGATGGGTGGCCATCGATATCCATCTGGATCAATCCTCCCTCCTTAGGAAGCAATGGTCTCCATTGTGTTGAGTTCCCTGAGGATATGAAAAATCGTTTGATGGATCTGCATCTTGGTGAGTTGGTTGTATTGTTGGAGACGTCGCTCTGCTTAGTTTGTGGAATTCTATCATGAACCTGTTGAAGTTGAGGCTATTTAACAAGTTGAGCTACATGAGAGGAAGGTGTGCAGAAGGAATCTTTTCACTTTGCTGCAACCTTGTCGACTTGCTTCTGTTGGATAGAAGGTGCAGGGGGCGAGGTTGTAGTGGTTGCAGTGTCCTTTTGTTCCCCTTTTGAACAGATTGTGAAGAAGCTGAAGTTTGTAGTATGAGATACTGCCTTGCGACACTTTTTAGGTGGAACACTAGTTGGAGCTACCTATGGTATTATGTAGAGATGACCCCCTAAAGTAACAATGACACTCCGGGGTCGAGACTCATAAACATCATGGTGTCTCCACATATATGGTTGGCCCAAGAGAACATCACAGACATCCAGTGGGGCAACATCACATACTAGCTCATTGTTGAAGGGTTGGATGCCATATGACAATCGACACTATTGGATGACACAGAGATCTTGTCCTTGCCGAAGCCACACGATGTTGTATGGCTGCGGATGTGGTGTTGTTGACAATCCCAACTATTTGACGACCTCTGCTGAGATGAGGTTTTTCTAACTTCTGCTATCAACAATAAAATGCAGCGGGGTCCCCTTCACCCATATCTGTGAATGAAAAAGGAATTTCCCCTCTTCAGGATCTGTTGGTTCTTCTGGTTGAATTTTTGTGGTTGTGACAATAGCAGTGGGGTCTGCGTCAATGATCTGTCCTTTACCAGTATTTTCAGAATCAGATTTTGAATCAGGGTTTGGCTCCTTGTCAGTGATCTCGACCACCAATGATTGTTTTGAGTTACATTCATCAGTGTTGTGCCAGGGGCTTTTGTGGAAATCACACCATTTTCCGGTGTCCTTCTTTGTCTTCCCGTGACCCTTCTTTTCCTGTGTTTTGGATTGGTTTTTGAGAGATTGTTTGTTAGTGTCATCTTTGTCATACTTTGGTTGTTGTGGATTTGCAGACCCAAATTCCTGTTTTTTCTGGTGCTTAAATTTCTTCTCAATTTTAACAACATATCGATAAGTAGCACCGAGTGAGGAGATGTCCAGAAAATCCATTTTAGCTTGGATGTATCTGTGTAGAGCCCCACAGTATTTCAGAACCAAATGTCGCTCAGAGCCTTTGATACCCATCTTGGTGTGCAAGGTATGGAAGGTATTGGTGAACTCTGGAACTGCTTATCCCCTCTCTTGCCGCAATGTGGTCTATCTCAGGTACAGGTCCTCATAATTGCCAATAGGGTAATACTGTTCCTTTACCGTATCCACAAAAAAATCCCAAGTGGGATCGGCCCCATATATTCTAGACTCCTCTGTGGAACCTTGCTCCCAGTAAGTTTCCCACTAACGTTTGACATGAGGGAGAGCTTTAAGGATTGCAAAGGTGATCTTTTCTTTGTCGTAAAAATTGTGAACAGAGAAATAACCTTCTAGCAGAGCTAAACATTTTTGTAGGTCTTCTGCATCTATCCATCCTTCAAATATAGGAATATCAAAATTAACTTGTACCTTGAAAGGCGAGGTGCCTCCAAAGTGGTCGCTTGATGAATATGCACCTGATGCTATTGATAGGCGTTTAAATATGTGGGAAAAATTCTCCATCATTTCATCCCTCTGTCGCACGAAAGCTTTCTCAAGCAACATATTGATAGGATCGCCTGCTCTGTTGTTTTTATTTTCTTCTACCATTGATGTTTTATTGGGTGTGCGAAAGAGATTGTCTTCAAGAGAGACAAGCTCAAGACCCAACTTTCTATCCTCAGACCTCGTCTGGGACATACACTGAAAAAATGATCAAGAGCAGCCTACTCTGATACCACTGATCCGAATTATTTTCAGAACGAAATGAGATCGGAGATATAATAAATAAATGCACAGAAATATTGCAGATATTCAATAATATAAGAGAAATATATCAGAGATGCAACCATAAACACATATATACAGTAATACACAATTTCTATTCATGAAATAAATGTACAGAGACTTTAAAATACATAGTGAAAGACTCGATAGAATGGTGACAACTTATCTCTGAGAAGAGATGTGACGACTACTCGCATTCACAAGAAGATCATTTAAATGAGGCTCTGAAGGCATTTTTATAAGAAACAGGAATGAAAACAACTCTTTACATCAAAAAACCTAACCCTAGGAGATGAAGCACCAAAAGTCATGTGGGCCCCATTTGGGTAAGTTAGTACATCAACTTCCCGGGGTCGTAACTTTTGCATACGATCTCCGTTTTAGGTGTATGATAGCTTGTTGGAAAGGTATCGCCGAGGAGATTCATTTTGGGGGATCAATGATTCCTTTAGATATCATTTAGAACCTCAATCTCAAAAAACCTTCATTTAGGCCCTCAAAATGGCCCCGAAACTTAAAACCTGCTAAAAATAGTAAATTGTCAAAATTGTCAGAATTTTTTTTTGAGCCAGTCGAAAAAGGTGGGTGGCCACCGATATCCACCTAGATCAATCCTCCCTCCTTAGGAAAAAATGGTAACCATTGCGTTGAGTTCCCAGGGGAGAGGAAAAAACGTTTGTTGGATCTGCATCTTGGTGAGTTGTTTGTATTACTGAAGTCATCGCGCTGCTTAGTTTGTGGAAGTCTGTCATGAACTTGTTGAAGCTGAGGCTATTCAACAATTCGAGCTACATGAGAGGAAGGTGTGTAGAAGGAATTTTGCACTTTGATGCAACCTTGTCGACCCGCTTCTGTTGGATAGAAGGTGCAGGGGGCGAGACTGTAGTGGTTGTAGTGTCCTTATGTTCCCCTTTTGAACAGATTGTGAAGAAGTGGATTTTGTAGTATGAGATACTACCTTGCGAAACTTTTTAGGTGGAACAATAGTTGGAAATACCTCTGGTATTCTGTAGATATGAATCTCCAAAGTAAGAGAACATCACAGACACGTAGTGGGGCAACATAACACAATACCTCATCCTTGAAGGGTTGGATTCCATATGACAATCGACACTGTTGGCTAACACGGAGATTTTGTCCTTGCTAAATCCACCTGATGTTGTATGGTTGCGGGCATGGTTTTGTCGACAATCCCATCTGTTTGACAACCTCTACTGAGATGAGGTGTTTTTGGCTTCCGCTATCAACATTAAAATGCAGCGAGATCCCCTTCACCCACATCTATGAATGAAAAAGGTGCTCCTCCTCTTCAGGATCTGTTGGTTCTTCTTGTTGAATTGTTGTGGGCGCAACAATAGCAGTGTCGTCTGCGTCAATGATCTATCCTTTACCAGTATTTTCAGAATCAGATTCTGAATCATGGTTTGGCTCCTTGTCTTTGATCTTGACCACCAATTACTTTTTTGAGCAACATTCATGGGTGTTGTGCCAGGGGATTTTGTGGAAATCACACCATTTTCTGGTGTCCTTCTTTGTTTTCCCGTGACCCTTCTTTTCCTGTGTCTTGGACTAGTTTTTGGGAGATTGTTTGTTAGGGTCATCTTTGTCATACTTTAGTTGTTGCGGATTTGCAGACCCAAATTCTCATTTTTTCTCGTGCTTAAATTTCTGTTAAATTTTAACAGCATATCGATAAGCAGCACCGAGTGATGAGATGTCCAGAAAATCCATTTCACTCTGTATGTATCTATGTATAGCCCCACGGTATTTTAGAACCAAATGTCCCTCGGAGTCTTTGATGCCCATCTTGGTGCGCAAGGTATGGAAGGTATTGGGGAAATCCTGAACGGCTTGGCCCCTTTCTTGTCGCAGTGTGGTCCATCTCATGTACTGGTCCTCATAGTTGCCAATAGGGTAATATTTTTCCTTTACCACATCCACAAAAAAATCCCAAGTGGGAACGACCCCATATATTCCAGACTCCTCTATGGAACTTTGCTCTCAGTAAGTTTCCCACCAATGTTTGAAATGAGGGAGAGATTTAAGGAGTTCGAAGGCGATATTTTCTTTGTCGAAAAAATTGTGAATAGAGAAATAACCTTCTAGCAGAGTTAACCATTTTTCTAGGGCTTCTGCATCTATTTGTCCTTCAAATATAGGAATATCAAAATTAACTTGAACCTTGAAAGGCGAGGTGCCTCCAAAGTGTCCCCTTGATGAAGATGCGCCTGATTCTATCGGTAGGCATTTAAGGATGTGGGAAAAATTCTCCATCATTTCGTCCCTCTGTCGCATGAGAGCTTTCTAAAGCAACATATTGATAGGATCGTTTGCTTCGTCGTTTTTCTTTTCTTCTACCATTGAGGGTTTCTTGGGTGTGCGAGAGCGATTGTCTTCAAGAGTGACAAGATTTATAACCAACTTGCTATACTCGGACCTTGTTGGGGACATGCACTGAAAAAACGATCAAGAGCAGCCTGCTCTTATACCATTGATCCAGATTATTTTTGGCACGAAATGAGATCGTAGATATAATAAATAAATGCACAAAGATATCACAGATATTCAATAATATAACATAAATATATCAGATATGCAACCATAAACATAGATATACATTAATACATGATTTCTATTAATGAAATAAATGTACAGAGATTGTAAAATACAGAGTGAAAGACTCGATAGAATGGTGGCATCTTATCTCTGAGAAGAGATGTGACGGCTACTCGCATTCGCAAGAAGATCATTACAATGAGGCTCTGAAGGCATTTTTACAATAAAAAATAATGCAAAAAACCCTAGACATCCAAAAACATAACCCTAAGAGAAGAAGTGCCAAAATTCATGTGGGCCTCATTTAGGTAAGTTAGTACATCAAATTCCCAGGGTCGAAACTTTTGCATACGATCTCCGTTTTAGGCGTATGATAGCTCGTTGGAAAGGTATCGTCGAGGATATTCATTTTGGGGGCTCAATCATGCCTCCATATATCATTGAGAAACTAGATCTAGAAAAACCTTCATTTAGGCCCTCAAAATGGTCCTGGAAGTTAAAACCTGCTAAAAATGGTAAATTGCCAAAATTGCCAGAAAACTATTTTGAGTGAGTCAAAAAAGGTGGGTGGCCACCGATATCCACCTGGATCAATCCTCCCTTCTTAGGAAGAAATGGTCTCCATTTCATTGATTTCCTGGGGGAGAGGGAAAATCATTTGCTGGATCTGCATCTTTGTGAGTTGCTTGTATTGCTGGAGACGTCACGCTGCTTAGTTTGTGGAAGTCTGTCATGAACCTGTTGAAGGTGAGGCTGTTCAACAAGTCGAGCTACATGAGAGGAAGGTGTGCAGAAGGAATCTTTTCACTTTGCTGCAACCTTGTAGACCTGCTTCTGTTGGATAGAAGGTGCAGGGGGCGAGGCTGTAGTGGTTGCAGTGTCCTTCTATTCCCCTTTTGAATATATTGTGAATAAGTTGAATTTTGCAGTATGAGATACTACCTTGCGACACTTTTTAGGTGGAACAATAGTTGGAACTACCTATGGTATTCTGTAGAGATGACCCCCCAAAGTAACAATGACACTATAGGGTCGAGACTCATAAACAATATGGCGTCCTCACATATATGGTTGGCCCAAGAGAACGTCACGGACATCCAGTGGGGAAACATAACATAATACCTCATCCTTGAAGGGTTGGATGTTGTATGAGAATTGACATTGTTGGATGACACGAAGATCTCGTCCTTGCCGAAGCCACCCGATGTTGTATGGCTGCGGGTGTGGTGTTGTCGGCAATCCCAACTGTTTGATGACCTCTGCTGAGATGAGGTTTTTCTGGCTTCTGCTATCAACAATAAAATGCAGCGGGGTCCCCTTCACCCACATCTATGAATGAAAAAGGCACTCCCCCTCTTCAAGATCTGTTGGTTCTTCTGGTCGAATTGTTGTGGTCGCGACAATAGTAGTGGGGTTTGCATCAATGATATGTCATTTACAAGTATTTTCAGAATAAGATTCTGAATCAAGGTTTGGCTCCTTGTCTTTGATCTCGGTCACCAATGAATTTTTTGAGAGACATTCATCGGTGTTGTGCCAGGGGATTTTGTGGAAATCACACCATTTTACGGTGTCCTTCTTTTTCTTCCGATGACCCTTCTTTTCCTGTGTCTTGGACTGGTTTTTGGGAGATAGTTTGTTAGGGTCATCTTTGTCATACTTTGGTTGTTGTGAATTTGCAAACCCGAATTTCCATTTGTTCTGGTGCTTAAATTTCTGCTCAATTTTAATAGCATATCGATAAGCAACACCGAGTGATGAGATGTCTAGAAAATCCATTCTGGTTTGGATGTTTCTGTGTAGAGCCCCAGTTATTTCAAAAGTAAATGTCGCTCGGAGTCTTTGATACCCATCTTGGTGCACAAGTTATGAAAGGTACTGGTGAACTCTGGAACTTCTTGGCCCCTCTCTTGCCGTAGTGTGGTCCATCTCATGTACTGGTCCTCATTGTTGCCAACAGGGTAATACTATTCCTTTACCGCATCCACATAAAAATTCCAAGTGAGATCGACCCCATATATTCTAGAGTCCTCTGTGGAACTTTTCTCCCAGTAAGTTTCCCACCAATGTTTGAAAAGAGGGAGAGCTTTAAGGAGTGCGAAGGTGATGTTTTCTTTGTCGAAAAAATTGTGAACAGAGAAATAACCTTCTACCAGAGTTAACCATTTTTCTAGGGCTTGTACATCTATCTGTCTTTCAAATAAAGGAATACCAAAATTAACTTGTACCTTGAAAAGTGAGGTGCCTCCAAAGTGGACACTTGATGAATATGCACCTGATGCTATCAGCAGGCATTTAAGGATGTGGAAAAAATTATCCATCATTTCGTCCCTCTGTCGCGTGAGAGCTTTCTCAAGCAACAGATTGATAGGATCGTCTGCTCCGTCGTTTTTCTATTATTCTGCATTAAGGGTTTCTTGGGTGTGCGAGAGTGATTGTCTTCAAGAGAGACAAGCTCGATACCCAACTTTCTATCCTCGGACCTCGTTCGGGACATGCACTGAAAAAATGATCAAGAGCAACCTGCTCTGATACCACTGATCCGGATTATTTTCTGAACGAAATGAGATCGGAGATATAATAAATAAATGCACAAAGATATTGTAGATATTCAATAATATAAGAGAAATATATCAAAGATGCAACCATAAACACATATACACAGTAATATACAATTTCTATTAATGAAATAAATGTACAGAGACTGTAAAATACATAGTGAAAGACTCGACAGAATGGTGGGAGCTTATCTCTGAGAAGAGATGTGACGTATGCTCTCATTCACAAGAAGATCATTAAAATGAGGCTCTGAAGGCATTTTTATAATAAACAGGAATTCCAAAAATCCTAAACATCCAAAAACCTAGCCCTAGGAGATGAAGCGCCAAAAGTCATGTGGGCCCCATTTGGGTAAGTTAGTACATCAACTTCTTGGGGTCATAACTTTTGCATACGATCTTTGTTTTAGGCGTATGATAGCTCGTTGGAAAGGTATTGTTGAGGAGATTCATTTTGGGGGCTCAATCATTCATTTGAATATCATTGAGAACCTCTATCTATAAAAACCTTCATTTAGGCCCTCAAAATGGCCCCGGAAGTTAAAACCTGCTAAAAATAGTAAATTGCCAAAATTGTCAGAAAACTGTTTTGAGCCAGTCGAAAAAGGTGGGTGGCCACTAATATCCACCTAGATCAATCCTAACTCCTTAGGAAGAAATGGTATCCATTGCATTGAGTTCCCGGGGGAGAGGGTAAAGCGTTTGCTAGATCTGCATCTTGGTGAGTTGCTTGTATTGCTAGAGACGTCGCGCTGCTTAGTTTGTGGAAGTCTGTCATGAACCTGTTGAAGTTAAGGTTGTTCAAAAAGTTGAGCTACATGACAGGAAGGTGTGTAGAAGGAATCTTTGCGCTTTTCTGCAACCTTGTCAACCTTCTTCTGTTGGATAGAAGGTGCAGGGGGCGAGGCTGTAGTGGTTGTAGTGTCCTTCTATTCCCCTTTTAAACAGATTATGAAGAAGCTGAATTTTGCAGTATGAGATACTACCTTGCAACACTTTTTAGGTGGAACAATAGTTATAACTACCTCTGGTATTCTTTAGAGATGACCCCCCAAAGTAACAATGACACTACGGGGTCGAGACTCATAAATAGCATGGTGTCTCCACATATATTGTTGGCCCAAGAAAACATCACAGACATCTAGTGGGGAAACATCACATAAGACCTCATCCTTGAAGGGTTGGATGCCGTATGAAAATCAACATTGTTGGCTGACACGGAGATCTCATCCTTGCCGAAGCCACCCGATGTTGTATGGCTGCGGGTGTGGTGTTGTCAACAATCTCAACTGTTTGACGACCTCTACTAAGATGAGGTTTTTATTGCTTCCGCTATCAAAAATAAAATGCAGCAGGGTCCCCTTCACCCACATATGTGAATGAAAAAGGCACTCCCCCTCTTCAGGATCTATTGGTTCTTCTGTTTGAATTATTGTGGTCGCGACAATAGCAGTGGGGTCTGCGTCAATGATCTATCCTTTACCAGTATTTTTATAATCAGATTTTGAATCAGGGTTTGGCTCTTTGTCTTTGATCTCGGCCACCAATGACTATTTTGAGTGACATTCATTGGTGTTGTGCCATGGGATTTTGTGGAAATCTCACCATTTTCCGGTGTCCTTCTTTGTCTTCCCGTGACCCTTGTTTTCCTTTGTCTTGGACTGGTTTTCGGAATACTGTTTGTTAGGGTTGTCTTTGTCATACTTTGGTTGTTGCGGATTTGCAGACCCAAATTCCCATTTGTTCTGGTGCTTAAATTTCTTCTCAATTTTAACAAGATATCGATAAGCAACACCGAGTGATGAGATGTCTAGAAAATCCATTTCAGTCTGGATGTATCTGTGTAGAGCCCCATGGTATTTCAGAACCAAATGTCGCTTGGAGTCTTTGATACCCAGCTTGGTGCGCAAGGTATGGAAGGTATTGGTGAACTCCAGAACTACTTGGTCCCTCTCTTGTCGTAGTGTGGTCCATCTCATGTACTGGTCCTCATAGTTTCCAACAGGGTAATACTGTTCCTTTACCGCATCCACAAAAAAATCCTAGGTGGGATCGACCCCATATATTCCAAAATCCTTTGTGGAACTTTGCTCTCAGTAAGTTTCCCACCAATTTTTGACATGAGGGAGAGCTTTAAGGAGTGCGAAGGTGATATTTTCTTTGTCGGAAAAATTGTGAACAAAGAAATAACCTTCTAGTAGAGTTAACCATTTTTATAGGGCTTCTGCATCTATCTGTCCTTCAATTACAGGAATATCAAAATTAACTTGTACCTTGAAAGGAAAGGTGCCTCCAAAGTGGTTGTTTGATGAATATGCACCTGATGCTATCGACAGGCGTTTAAGTATGCGGGAAAAATTCTCCATCATTTCATCCCTCTATCGCGTGAGAGATTTCTCAAGCAACAGATTGATAGGATCGTTTACTCTATCATTTTTCTTTTCTTCTACCATTGAGGGTTTCTTGGGTGTGCGAGAGCGATTATATTTAAGAGAGACAATCTCAAGACCCAACTTTCTATACTCGGACCTCATTGGGGACATGCACTGAAAGAACAATCAAGAGCAGCCTGCTCTGATACAACTGATCCAGATTATTTTTGGCACGAAATGAGATCGGAGATATAATAAATAATTGCATAGAGATATCACAGATATTCAATAATATAACATAAATATATCATATATGCAACCATAAACACATATATACAGTAATACACAATTTCTATTAATGAAATAAATGTACAGAGACTGTAAATTATAGAGTGAAAGACTTGATAGAATGGTGGCAACTTATCTCTGAGAAGAGATGTGACGACGACTCGCATTCGCAAGAAGATCATTACAATGAGACTCTGAAGGTATTTTTACAATAAACAAGAATGCCAAAAACCACGGACATCCAAAAACCTAACCCTAGGATATTAAGAGCCAAAATTCATGTGGACCCCATTTGGGTAAGTTAGTACATCAACTTCTTGGGGTCGTAACTTTTGCATATGATCTTCGTTTTAGGCGTATGATAGCTCGTTGGAAAGGTATCATCGAGGAGATTCATTTTGGGGGCTCAATAATGCCTTCAACTATAATTGAGAACCTTGATCTCAAAAAACCTTCATTTAGGCCCTCAAAATGGCCCCGAAAGTTAAAACCTGCTAAAAATAGTAAATTGCCAAAATTGCCAGAAAACTGTTTTGAGCCAGTCGAAAAAGGTGGGTGGCCACTGATATGCACCTGGATCAGGGACACTTGTCACGTCCAGGTGAAATTTTACCCCCCCTCCCAATACCACTTACCACCTCAGGGGGGTCCGACATACTACTTATCTCTCCAAAACCGCCCTCCCCCAAAAACTCAAAACCCCCATTTTTGCCAGTTTGACCAGTTTTTTTCCCAATAAGTATTCCGGGAAAATGGAAATGAATTTTGAAAACATGAGAGAGGTTTTTCTCCGTAATAGGATGAATAACAAAAACCTCTCTCAGTGTTTTCACAGGTGGTACCATTTGGGATAATCAAATCTATCTTTCAGCCTCATTTTTCAGATTTCTGATTTTTCCTATTTCAGTCCTGATTTTGCGAGAGTTGTTTTGGTGAGCTGGAAATGAATTTGGAGAAAACAAAGGAATTTTGTGTCCAGAACATGCTCATATACAATAAACTCCTTCAATTTTTTCCTAGGTGTCATAGTTGAAGAGAAACATATGTTTGATCGTACCCCTATTTTTAGCGGATTCGACCCAGTTTTTAGTTCATATCTTTTTGGGATTGACTTGTTATTTTCTGCCAGGAGGATCGAATTTGATCTCCTGAGCCTAAGGATTGTATTTTATTTATATTCATGTTTTTAATAAAGAAGAGGTTGGACCCTAATGGATGTAAAATCATGTTAGGCCCTCCTGGACCTGACTATACCTTTGGATGTAAATCCTACACGGGGATGCTATTGAATAAATTACAACAACAAAGTGCCACATGATAGGATTCTTGTGTCAAATCCACTGGTGAAGTTTTACTATGTAATTTTGTCTCCCTCTGTAACTCCATTTTGTATGCTGCAATATTAAATATTCTAAGAAGTAATAGGGAAGAACTTATTGAGAAATACACTCTGTCACTTGGCATGGGATATTTTCTATGTTTTCCACTGAAAGTTGAATTCAAAATTCTTCATTGCTCTGTATTTAATTTGACTTCTCAATCTTTTCCTCTCTACCATACATCAAGCCTATGAAGATCAAATGATTTTCCTAACTTGCCCCTCATTAACGGCCTATCAAATCTGTCTTATTTGTTGCTAGTTGTGACTCCATTACTGAATGGACCTCTTTTCTCCTGTTCCAACCAATCATTTAAAAAATCCAAACTATGAACCCATTAGCTAGCCTAATATATATTCAAACAAATCTATATCAAATAGAGAGATCCCTCTCTGAGTCATCGAGGGCTAGATCCTTGACTCGAAGAAGTTTTGATGTTGCCTCTGTGACTGCCTTCACAGCCTTGGGAAAATTACAGAGTGCTAACAAAATGGCGACCATACCGGGGACTTTTCTCTAGTAGTGCACTTCAAGTTCCAGATCTGATCACTGATGGTGGACAATGACCAGACACAAGAAGGCTGAAATCTTTCACTTGGTGACTCCAATCAGCTCCAGACAGTGCCAACTCAAAGACTCCACTAGAGGAAGAACCTGAAGCATGACCAAGTAGCCTAGAAAGACCAGGTGCTCAAGATCAAATTGTATTCATGATATTATTGGTTTCATCTGCAATTACTTTCTCTCTTATCATGATCCTGGTCCAGAGTATATTGTTGAAATTCAGGATGATCATTTTCAACATGAAGAACCTCAAAGGATTGAGCCCATTCCCATAGATCTGGTACACACTCCTACCCCTATAGAAATACTTGACATACATAAGCCTCCTTCTTTATTCCCCAAAGCTGTCAAGATCTCTAACACATATGTAAAAATCCCAGAGTTACAGGTTGAAATTCCAGATAGTTATAAGCGCCTTTCTTTACCTCCTATACCTGTGAAAGTCCCAAACAGATACAAGCCTTTGTTTTTTCCTCCTTTTCTCCATGACCTCCCTACCAATTATAGTAATAATCTTCCCAAGTTTGATGGAGAGAATGTGAATATCCTTGTGGAAAAACACATCCAGAATTTTGAAGATTTCCATGACCTTTATGAGGTTGAAGATGATGATGTATATATAAGGATGTTTGCCCTGTCTTTGCAAGGTAAAGTGAAGAACTAGTTTAAAAATCTCCCAGCTGTAAGAATTAGCAATTTCCATCAGTTCTTACAAGTTTTCCTAGACCGATGGGTGATCATGGGAAATATCTTTTTCATCCTAGAAGAGTATGAACATTTGAAAAGACAGCTAGGGGAGACAGTAGATCAGTTTTTAGCAAGGTTCAATAAGGTATATCATGCAATACCTATTGATATAATGCCACCCCTAGGATCATCTCACTTGCATTACCCAGATGCCTTCGATATTGAGATGACATTCCAATAAAGAGAAAGGAACACTGCAACACTTGAAGAAATGCAAAAGGTTGCAGTTGACATGGAAGCTAACTTGTTGAACCGAAAGGCAAAGTTAAAGGTAGAAGAGAAAGATAGAATAGAAGAGGAATGAATGACATCTTCAGAAGTGAAACTAGATGTTTTGGCCAACACTGTCAGAGATATGATGCAGAAGATTAGCAGGAAATATGATCTTGTTGTTCGAAGACCTTATGTTCCATTAGTGCCAGAATGAACAAGGATCAATCTCCCCAAACACTTTGCAGACCAGCCTTAGTATTCTGAACCACCAAAGGATTATTTCATGTATTCAATTCACAATACAGTCAAATATGAAGTTCAAAATCGGAAGATCGAGGAAGATTCTCCTAATATGATATGCATGTTCAATGGCATTTCATCCATGGATGATTCACCCAAGCTTGATTGGTACAATGATGATTATACCACATTGGATTTTTCAAAGAAATCAACCACATATCATTGGGAGGAAGAAGATCATTTGCAAACTCAGTAGGACAATCAATATGTACATGGAAATTATGACAGCAATGATCAAAGTGCAAAAAATATCAGAGTAAGTGGAAACACTCTACCCTTATGTTTCTCTTCTTTTCAAATTTTGAGAGAAAATTGTAAGCAAGTTGTCAATAGTAGAGAGGGAGAATGTTATGATCAACTAGGTGAAGATGCCATTGCTGATATGGAGGTTGTTCTCAACCCATAATTGCAGCCCTCAACCTACTTTGACTTCAAATTCGAGATGAAAGCTTAAAGCCTGAGATAAATTATGAGTTAATCCAAAATAACTTTGTACCATTATGCTTTAATTCATTTTAGTTTTTAAAAAAGAATCTTGAGTATATGCTAAAGGATAAACTCACAGAAAATCAAGAAGTTTCAGTGGAACGAATGCAATATTCTTTTCAATTTCTACAGGATCCAATATCTGATGTGTTGGATGACTTGTGTTGCAAAGTCATTTTCCATCATCCATCTATGGGCTGAAAATCTGTTATGATATTGACATGATTAGGCAGTCAACTTCATTGTCTTTTTCAGCAGAAGTCACATTACAAAGCCCATCACATCATTTGCAGCCATGTCAGGAAGTGCATCAGGATGAAAATAGCATAACTACGACATCAAATCATGAAGTTGAATTGGTTAAATTTGAATATCCAGTAATAGGTCAAGTTTACCTTGATCCTATAGTCACCTATATGGAGAAATTTTTCACTGGAGATCCCCAATATATCTCCGGTTTTACTTTTGTTGTTCAGTATTGTTGAGGTCTCTGTTGTAAAGATAAATCATGTTTTCAACAGTGGCCATTACACTTTGCAGTTTTGAATCTATGGAAAAAGGGTCAAGTTGCCTTTTTTACTGTGCTAACGAGCAATCAAGCAATCCACTGGTCTCAACAACTACTTGATTGGCTTCATTGGCATTTTTGTATTATTTGATTTAGCATGATTTTCAACAGTATATGGTAGGCAGGAGAGTGTGAATAAGCTCAACATTCCGAGCATCTCTTTTTCAGTAGTTTTTTTTTTTATTCAGTCTCAGTTGAAAGATCAAAACAGGTACAGGTTGCAGAATAAGATTTTGGGATCATCCCAATGAATAAAGTACTGGTCTACGTGTTCAGAATTCAGTGATTCTTGACACCTCCTGAAAGAGATGTCATCCCCAGGTAGAGCCTATGTTAGGGTCCTATAATTATAGGAGATCTGATGATTCAGATATCATTTGTGGGTCTCATGATGAATTTCTCGGCTTGCTGGTCTCTCGGGTGTCTCCATTCCCCCCTCCATCCATTTCACTCGATCCTCCATCACCCTATTGCATCCTTCATCCACCACTGCGCCCTCACTCCCTTGTCCTTTTGACCCATTGAGTACGTCTCGCCCGCCACTCATCTCTGCATAAACCAAACTTAGGATAAACAAAAAGTGTTAGATTAATAAAATTAAATTAGACTTATTAATAATAAATTAATTTTTAATTAATTAGTTAATAGTTAGTTTCTTAACTTAGAAATTATATTAGTGTTTGATTAATCAAAGATCAATTAAAAACAATAATAAAATATATATATATTAAAAATAAACATAATAAAATA
>SNQJ01S0154308.1:0-20695 GCA_010110895.2 Picea sitchensis
TAGGTGGATATGGGTGGCCACCCACCTATTCCAATGGCTCAAATCCCAATTTCCATTTTGACAATTGTTTCTAGCTTTTGGGGTCCTAAACATTTGGGGCCATTTTGAGGCCTTAAACAATGTTTTTTGGGCCCGCCAAAATCACATTGTAGACATAGTTAGAGTGTGGAATAAAAATTGGTATTCCTCAGATAGATATTTTCAATGAGCTATCATGTGCCTAAAATAGAGATCGTATGGAAAAGCTACAATACTGGTAAATTAATGTACCAACTTACCCCATCAAGGCCCACATGAATTTTGGTGCTTCATGTTTTAGGGTTAGGTTTTTGGATGTTAGGGTTTTCTAATTTATATTTATGTTAAAAATGCCTTTAGATCCTCATTGTAATCATATGCTTGTGAATGAGCCTAGCAGACACATATCTTCTAAGACATAAGCTACTACCATTCTAGCTAGCTTGTGTGCTTTTGCATTTTACAGTGTTTTGTATTTCAAACATTTATTAATATAATATGAGATTTACCATATTAATGTGCTCCTTGCCATATCTCTGTGTAAATTCCTTGTTATATGTTTGTTATATCACTGTCTTCATTTTTTTCCTAAAACAATCTAGATGATTCAACCTAAAAAGTAGTGAGATAGATGACAAATAATATAATGATCCAACCCAGATCAAGGCCACTACTAATCTCTTCTTTTAGTGTGTTTGGGTTCATTTTAGGCTCCCAAAGACCATTATTTCAGATTGATATAGTAGGTTCTTGAGTACTTTTTGGTCTACCCTATGGTCGATGATGGACACCAAGTTGACCAAATCGACTGCCTTCCACCCAAAGAATAATGGATAAACAGAGGTAGTCAACATGATGATTGTTCATATGCTAAGGATGTACAATTCCAAACATACAAGAACATGGTATGCAAGCCTTCCTTATGTTCAACATAGCTACAACATAGCCCTCCATACCTCTATTGGAAATATCCCCTTTCACATGTGCTTGGGGCTCCAAAAAATTTCCCCCATGGGCATGGATCTTCCCATTACAACTGCATACGAAGGGTCCTGCCATGCTCAGACCAAAGTTGATCGAGCAACCAAATTTGTTGAACGAATCGAGAAAATCCAACAAAAAATTCAGGATATTCCACAAAAATCAAATGCCAAGTACAAGAAACACCACGATCAACATCGAGTAGCACACAATTTTTAGGTGGGAGATAAGATATGGTTTCATTTGTAGTAAGAATGCTTCATAGACCCCATCAGAGAGTCCACCCACTCTGATATGGGCCTTACACCATCAACAAGGTTATGGGTGAGAATGATTTTGAATTATGTTTCCCCCCTTTCCTTGGCTTGCACCTGATATTTAATATGGAAGTACTTTGACCATATTTTCCACCACTCCTAGAAACTTCGGATCTGGTGTTATAACACAAACTGCCACACCTATGCATTTGTGTCATGGCATAACCCTTTTCCAAATACTTTCTAGACTCTTCCCTAAAGGTCCTCTCAACAATCATCTAAAAAACTTTCCCTAAGAGCATATCCATGGGTTTCCCTAGTGCAACACGTAGACATCCTCACCTTTCCTCACCGCAACTCGCAAATGCCTTTATTTTTTGTGAAGGATAAAATAATCCCATATTTTTATGCGTGTTTTTCAGTTGGGATCATTTCCCAAGGAACGTTTCCTGTACACAAGGAATTCAACTACCCAAACCTCTTTTGGAATATATAAAACAACCATAGAGGGATACAGAGGAAAACACAAGTCCCTTGGTGAAATGTTGTGTTGCCAACATCTAGCAAGCCTCCTTTCCCTATAATTCTCTGAGAAACATCCCCTTTAGTTTGCAAACTCATTTTACAGAGTTTCTTTCTCATTTTATATGGCTATAGGGTGTCTCCTTATCCCTATCTAAGTCATCGAGAGAATATAATATCAGTTGATTTGATGCTTAAGGATTCCTGAAGGAACCCAGACAGTTGGATTCAAGACAATGCTTAAGGTTGGACATTGTTGAAACTTACCTTTTCCACTTGCTGATAATAAAAGAGTTTGTTTTCCCACAAATTTGTCTTCAATGTACATTTATATTTATTCTTACTTTGAATATGATATATAACATGCACATGATTTTGATCACATAACTACTTTCATTGTAGCCCTATTTTTGCATCTATCTTGCAAGACGATTCCAATAGAAGTTTGGGATCTCTTTGACGAATTGGAGAGGGGATCGACATAAAAAAAGAGAACAAGTTGCATCTTCTTTTCTCCTCTCTATCCCTGCTTTCTCCTAAATTAAGTAGTTATTTTCTTTAGTTTTTGTGTGCTTGTCACCGAGGGAAAAAATCCCTTAATTAGAATTGGAGACTCCACTGGGGATACTCCTAGTTGGGTGATTTTGGTTGAAGTGTCTTGCTTTCTTGATTTGTCCTTTTATGTTAGTTTCTGAGTCTTTTTATAGAGTCTTTCAGCGCCATAGGTCCTGCTGCTATGTTCTGAAGCCCTCTGTTTTTTAGTTTCCTTTTTATTTTCCGTCCTTACCTTGCCACCCACGTGTTGCATCACTTTAGATCACGTACATCCACAAGTTGCATCTCTATAGCTCACAGATATCTATGAGTTTCTCTTGTAACAGTCACGAACTTGTGTGAAGCTGAAGTTTTTGAAAAAAAATCTCTTCCTTTTTGGGTTGAATGTTGGGTTGGATCAGTCACCTGGACTATCTTGAGTCTCGGTTTGGTTTTTATTTGTTAATCCTTGAACACTTTATATACAAAAAAGAATAAAATCTTTGCTTAGACTGTTTAGTATAAGGCTTGTTAGGTAGACTGAAAGAATATCCTTGTTTGTCTGCATTTCCGGATTCATTTTATTTTCAATGTCATCTTGGATAAATGTTTTCTGTCTTTTTTCCTTGTTTTTGCCTTGTTTCAAGAAGAAAAAAAATATATGCATTCCTGTGACTATTTTTTCTTTTGTAAACGAAAAATATAAAAAATGTCTATTTGTTTGCTTCTCATTTCTTGAACCCTTTGCTTCCATATTTGCAAGAAAGGAGGTAGTTACTTATCATTTAGGTAGTTTCATTATGCTTTGATAGTGGTAGTTGTTTTTATTAAAAAAAGAAAAGAATCCATTAGTACAAGTTTTGCATCCTTGTATACATTTGCATCTAGAGGTGTTCTAATTCTTGCAATCAAACTCTTGTTTTCATCTGAAAAAGAAAATAATTTTCTTTATAGGCATTGCTGCATCTATTTTCATTTGAAGAAATTGATTGTGTGTTCTTATATTGCATTACTTTTGGAGTTGGTCTAAAACATCACCAAAGTTTCATTTGCACCCCTTTTGAGTAAAAACAACCTATTAAAATGAACACGTAACCAAAATTTATTAAAAAACTTTCATTTTTTTAGGGTAACCAAACAAGTTTAGGCCAGGTCCTTGGCATAGGTTAGAGAGTAAGTTTCTTGAAGGCTACTAATTAAACATAAGTGTTTGAGATAGGGAGTGAAAAATCTATCTTTCTGTGTAGGTTGGTCCAAAAGATCCTTTAACACATGAGTTAAGCATGGGGTCACGTAAGGAATAGCCAAGGAGATTCCCCTCCAAAGATGGACCAAGCATAGTGGAAATATTGTGTATTGGAGGTTTCTATCATACCCATACCTCCCTGAGAGGCGATGCTTTCGAGGCTTCGGGACTTGTTACCCTACCCACACTTGAGATATCGATTGTCGAATATACCCCCAGGCACCGAATACGAGCTAGTAACCATAGTTTCTCTTCCTAGGTAAACCAAAAGGTGACTGCAGGTGTTTTCCATATTACATGGGGCATATTTTGTATCACGCACTTTAGTATTGTTGGAGAGTGCCCCGCGAAGCATGGGTACTTGATCTAGATTATTTTCGACACAAAATGAGAGCGGAGATATAATAAATAAATGTATAGAGATACATTATATATCCAATAATATAACAAATATATATCATAGATATAACCATAAACACAAATATATAGTAATACACAATTTTTTATTAATGAAAGAAATGTGCAGGGACTGTAAAAATACACAGTGAAGACTCGCTAGAATGGTGACGATTTATCTTTGAGAAGAGATGTGATAGATGCTCAAATTCACAAGAATATGATTGTTACAATGAGGGCTCCAAAGGAATTTTTAACATAAAGAAATCAAAACCCTAACAGAAATATATGGCTAAAAGTTTTTTTTGGACCCGTTTTGGGTAGTTTGGTGTATCAACTTCGGCGTAACTTTGGCATACGATAACTCATTTTGGGTGCATATTAACTTGTTGGAAAGGTATTGATGAGTCGATTAATTTTATAGGATCAATTAGAGTTGTCAATTATAATTGGTGTTCACGATGATGTAAAAAATTCCTTTAGACCCTCAAAATGGCCCAAATTTAGGAAGCAGAAAAAGCACTAAAATAGTAGGTTATAACAAAGCTATTTTGATCTAGTTAGATGGTAGACGTAGCGATATAAACCTGAATCAATACTCCTCCCTTAGGAAACAATGACCTCCCATTTCATTGGACTCGAGGGAGAGGGAAAGTGTTCTTGAATATGAACCTTGGTGAGAGTTGTTTTCCTTGGTGGAAAAGTTGCATTGCTTGGCTTGTTGAAGGCTTCCACTAAACTATTGCTGGTGGGATTGAATCTGTTCAACCAACATGTTGTATCTTGGCTTGACTGGGGAGTGTGTAGGTACCATTTGAGGTGAAGAAACAATATATTCTTTCTCGCCACGCGAATTTACTTATCTTCGATAGAAAGGTCTCGGGCCAAGGATGCAATGGTTATAGTGTCATACGATTCCTGCCTTTTGAATAGATTGTGGAGCGGTAGTTGGAACTACCTCTGGTATCCTATAGAGATGAACCCGAGGAGTAACAATTAAACTATAAGGTAGGGGGCTCATATATCCATGGAAGTACTACATATATATGGATGGAAGAAGAGAACATCAAAGAAATCTAGGGTGGAAACATCACATAATACCTCATACTTGAATGGATTTGATGTTGTATGACAATCAACATTGTTGGTACGACATGAAGATCTTGTCCTTGGCTTACCGATGTTGTATGGTTGTGGGTGTGGTGTTGTTGATAATCCCAACTATTTGATGACCTCTAATGATCTTGTTCTTTTAGCTTCCACTATCAACAATGAAATGCAATGGGGTTGCCTTCATCCACATCACAGCCGTCGAAGAGAGGCACTCCCACAGAGATCGTTGGTTCTTCTAGTTATTTTTTGTAGTCGATAATAATAGTAGTAAATTCTGTACGTCGATGATACGTGTTCTCCCATTATTTTCTTGTCGGATTTGGGGATGACTTACTCCTTTTATTTTATATCGGTTGTTTTGAATTGGGGATTCATCAATGTTGTGTTGGGGGATTTTGTGGAAATTGCACCACTTTCAGGTGTCCTTCTTCATCTTCCCATGAACCTTATTTTCCTATGGTTTGGAATGGTTTTATGGAGGATGTTTTTAGGGATGTATTTATCGTAATTTGATTATTGCATATTTGCAGGACAAACTCCCATTTGTTATGGTGCATAAATTTATTCTCTATTTTAACATCATCTGACCTAGACATCTCCCGATTGATGATATGTCTAAGAAATTCTTTTGGTTTTAAGGGCAGTACCTATGCAGATCCCCGTAGTTTTTTTCAGAACCAGATGTCGCTCGAGTCTTTGATACCCATCTTGGTGTGAAAGGTATGGAAATTATTCTACGAAATCGACACATTTGTCCCCTCTCTTGTCCTTGATGTGGTCCATGTCATGTATTGGTTATCATAGTTACCAATAAGGTAATGTCATTCATGTGACATCTGGCGTAAAGTGGGGATCAACCCATATATTCAGAATCCTCGTGGAAATTTGGTTCGATGAAGTTTCCACCAATGTTGACCTGGGGGAGAGCAAGAGTCACAAAGGTGATCTTTCCACATGAAAAAATTGTGAATAAGAGAAATAACCTTCTGTGATTGCTCCTTTTTCTGAGATGCACATCTATCCGACCTTCAAATATGAGAATATCAAAATTGACTTGTAAATTAAAGGGGGTTATTCAAAGTCTCCTCTTGATGAATATGCGTTTGTTTCTATCGGTAGGAATTGAAGGTTGTGGGAAAATTCTCCATCATTCATCCCTATGTCACATGAGATCTTGCTCAAACAGCAGTGTAGTAGAATATTTTGCTCCATCATTTTGTTTTCTTCCACCATGGAGGTTTCTTGGGCATGAGAGAGAATTTTTCCTCAATAGAAACAAGCTGGGGACTAAGCATGCTTGGACCTCGTTGGGACATGCACTAAGAATGATCAAGAGAAGCCTACTTTCGATGCCATTGATATGGATTATTTTAAAGGCATGTGAAATGAGAGTGGGAGAAAGCAATAAATAAATGTATGGAATATATAATATATACAATAATGTAACATATATTTATTAGGGATATAACCATAAACACAAAGATACAATAATACATAATTTATGTTAATGAAATGTACAAAACTTTAAGAAATACAAATTGAAGACTACCTGCATTCTGGAGATGATCTTTGACTTATCTGTGAAGAGATGTGATGGATACTTGAATTCACAAGAAGAAGATTTTACAATAAGGATCAAAGGCCTTTTTAACATAAAATGAAAAACCAACCTTGGAAGATGAAAAACCAACAGGTTTGTGGACTGGTTGGGAGTAGTTTGAGATATATCGCTTCACAGGGCGTGAACAGCATCTGATATTAGTTTGGGGTGAATAATGATATGTTGGAAGGTATTGTGGGAGATTCGTTTGGGGCTCCTTAAAAGATCTAGGATATCGGTAAAGGTTCGACTTTGAAAAAACTCATTTGTTCTTAAAATGGCCTTCAGAAAGTTTAAGAATACAAAAGTACTAAAATAGTAAGTTACAACAAACTATTTTGAGCTGGTTGGAAAATGTGGGTGGCCAACAATATCCAACTGGATCAGTACTTACACCAGACAAGGATGATCTGTGGAGTTTAACATAATTTCTTCTCATACCTTTTTTCGTTGGTCCACAAGACTTAATCAACTTGTACCTTTTTCAGGAAGGGGTTGAGCCCACTTTGTTATTTTTACTGTCCTAAGTCTTAATCCACTTGAGTTGGAATCTTGACAAAGTCATTTTTTGTCTGTCTTGTCTTTATGGATTTTTAGTGGTGCGTTTGGTGAAGATAGTTTAACCTTAGGTAAGTGATTCAATTGTCACCGAGCGCTGATAACTCAGAGTGGCCAACTTACTGCCTTGAAGATCGAGGAGAATTCAAGGCCTTTCACCCAAGTAAGAGATTAGAAATAGTTCTTCGTTGCCTCCTCAAAGGCGTCCTCTTGATCCAGTTTGAAACTTTCATATCGGTTGGTTAGTTTGATATCGTAGACCATAACTCTCTAGAAGTCAATATACTAGAACTAGAAAAGGTAATTGTTGAGGAACTTGGAGCTAAGTAATTTGCTCCACATGCTAATTCTTTGTTACCTTGGACTTTCCTGTTTTCGGTCATATGAGTCCCTCCTCTAGGATTAGAGTTTTTTGATAATAGCCTTCTTCGCCAGGCCATTATAGATAAAACTTCGCCAGTGTTAGGGTCAAGATCCCTTGCAACTCCCACCCTAGTGATCGTTACCAGAGGGATATTTCCTCTTGGTATGTCGACTCAAATGAAAAAATATGGTTTAATCGCATTATTACGTGACAATAATCTTGGCCTACTCGTGGTTGTTGGTCCCACTCGAGTTTTTAGTGAAACTACATATTTTGTGTCAACAAAAAACAATTTCTCTTACGAAATTTCATCAATTGACATACTTAATGTCTTGGTTAGTTCTCAACCAACGTCCTAGTCATCGACTAATTTTGTAGGGAGTACTCAAGCTCCCTACCAAGCCTTTTCTTCGGGTGGAGGTCACATTCCTCGATCATATCAATTCGTCGAAAGTGCACCTATTCCATTTTATGTCCCTAACCCCACATGGATCTAGGGCACTTCTATGGTTAGCCCTAACCCCACATGGATCTAGGGCACTTCTATGGTTAGCGGATCCCAATCCTCTAGCATTTCATCAACTTCGACCCCATTCACACTTTATGGTGGGTTCAAGAGAAACCCTTTGATCGCATATACAATGTTGGAAGGGGGAAAACCCTTCCAAGTTTATTCTGCCCCTTGGAAAGGACCTTTGTCCTCACCATGGGAGCCTTTGGGGAATACTCCTTTCCAATTCTAGTGGAATCCCTTCCTAGGGATGTCATAAGGGGGAAACCCCTTTCCCATTTAGTCCACCCCTATACTAGGGTTTCTTTATTTCCATGGGGGGTCTTATGGAGGTAACCCCGATTTTCCTCTAGGGAACTTGATAGGTGGAGGTTTTCCTCCATTTTACTAGGGGCCACAAGGTTTAATCCCAAGGTTTGGTTCGATAGTAAACTATTTCTGGAAACCTGGTGAAAACTACAATCCAAGACCTTGTTTTCAAGCTGCTCGTCAGTCAATGACACAACCTAGACTACAGTTTCTGACAACTTTGAATTAACATTATTTATCCAAGTTGATGAATGATCCTATTTGTCATCACCCCAGTTGGCATGTGGTCCTGACTAAATTTCCTTCAAACATTCCAAATTTTGAGGGGAAAAGCGACGAAGACCCGCAGGACCACATGATGACATTCCACTTGTGGTGCTTGTCCAAGTCCTTAAATGACGATTCAATCAGATTGATTTTTTTCTAGTGTACTCTCACTGGAGGTGTTTCCAAATGATATATTGAACTTGAGAGGGGTAAGTACTCGGCATTCAGTGATTTAGCTATGGTTTTCTTAAACCACTTCCAACTCCCTGTCTAGTATGATGCTAAGACAAAATTGTTGGCTAACTTTTTACAAGACAATGTCATGCACATTTGAGATGACATTCAATAATGGAGGAGATGAAATATATTCATTAAGGCTATGGTTCCACCAGAGTTCCTCCTCTAATGGTTCTCAAAATCCTTAATCATGTATATTTTGAAGGACGTCGCAACTTTGGGAGTGTTTTTCAGAGGAACATGCAATATTTTGGGCGCAATAGTTATAAATACTATACTCTTAGTTAGAAATGCTCTATGAGATTATGATGAACGTACCACGATATAACCTCAAATTGGAAAATCCAAAGTCCAACATACATACCGATGGTATAGTGGTTTTTTCTTTGTCAAAAGTCACATATCTAGCTGTTATCCAGATGCAAAAACTTGTTATCCAGTAACTTGTGTCCATTCCAGCCACTGACTCAACCACCCCCACCACCCAGTATTTCGATGTACATTATGTGCAAAAGAAGACTTTGAAGGGTTCTTAGAAACCTAAATACAAAATAAAAGGAAAGAGTAAGAAAGGTGGTGGGGGTAATAATAAAATGTTGGAAAAAAATGTTGAGGGGGAAAAGGATGAGAAAAGGAAGGTGAATTTTTCTTGTAAGCTTTGCGATGACGATTATCTTACACATCAATTCCCATCAATGGAAGACACTATAGGATTATCAAAATGAATCAACAAAAGCATCATGTTGTGTTGCAAAACCATTTCCCATAAGGGAAAAATTTGCAAGTTGGTTCTTCCAATTTCATCCCACAAGGGGGCACTTCAAGTGCTCCCCCCTCTGACGGATATAAAGGAATAGTAAAAATGTTTAACTCCTTGAAGATAAAAGACGTAGATTTGTTGATGATAAATCAAAATTATGATAACCCTGAGTTGATTGAGAAAGGTAAGAAAAATTCAGAGGATAAAGCCCCTCTCTACATAGAGAATCTTGAGAAAGAGACAACACCGTGCATACTTAAGGGAATTTATAAAAGGAAAACACATAAACCTAATGCATGAGCTCCTCCCAATTACTCAATTGTGGATTATTTGGCTCCAACATCTTGTGCAATGTCCACTTTAGAGGTTCTCCAAAATTTCCCCTCGTAGTGCACTTCGTTTTTATCTCCCATAGGACCTGCAGCCTCTGCTAGTCAGCTCGTAATAAATTTTGATGCTACTGATGTGAGACCATGCCTTCCATATCACATATATTTTCAGATAGGGTTTGTTTGCAACAATATCTTAGTTAAGAGAAATATCGTGGATGAAGGAGCTTCCACATGGGTGATGTCTTTGTCAAGATGGAAATCCATCGGTTTTTCTAAACTTACCCCTTCTCCTACACTCTTGACTACTTTCGATGGATGCTCGTTTCAACCACATGGTCTAATTCCTTCATGTCTGGTCAAGCTAGGGGAAAAGTTTGTTTGCGTATAAGTTGAAGTAGTTGATGTGCCGCTTGACTATAATATCTTGTTAGGAGGAAGTTAGAATTGTTCCATGACAAATGTCGTCTCGATAGTTTTTCAGATCATTTGTTTTCCCCATGAGGGGATAATCATGACTATCGATAAAGTATCATCCAACCTTTCTAATGAAAAAACTAATCCTGGGACTACTGTCCCTTGGATTTAAAAATCTGAGGCAGCCACTGAGAGCATCTACTGTGGGATGTACCCTTCACAAATGGGATCTTTTGATTTCCCTGCACCAATTTTGTATGTTCGTGCTACTCCGGTTAATAGGGTTGATTCATTTAGAACAACGTATATACATGACCCATGGACCCTTCCCTCACCATATAGTATGGTTTAAGGTTGATTTCATGATGGGATGGATGGACCTTTGTCTACAACTGAAATATCTTATCGAGCCATTCAACAGGCCATAAAAAACCCACATCAAACTCCAATGGTCACCGAGGAGTATGATCTCTTTCTTGAGCCTATATGGGCTCACAATTTTTCAAGCACTCAAGAATGTTTAAGTACCATATTACCTTTATATGAAGCAATTATGAAGGCTATGGTCAGAGCCAAATGTCCCTGGGAGGATTTGCATCATAGATCGTATTTCCTCCCTAAAATCAGATGAGTTGAGAGTGGAGAGTTCAAGTTAGCCATTGTTGGAAGTGTTGATGGATTAGTCAATCCATTTTCCAGACATGGTGTCTATGCCAAAGGAAACATGGCTAACATATTGAAAATGATCACAATCAATATTTCTAGGAATCTTGAAATTGTCAAAAATATCTTTATCGGAGTAGAATGATCGCATGACGAGATCACTCAATATACGACACTCTTTAAATAATTTCAATATGTGTTCACATGGTCTTACGAGGAAATGCTTGGAATTAATCCTTGAATACTTCAACATGAGATTCAAACCAATGAAAATGTAAAGCCAGTTTGACAAAAGTTGAGACCTGTGAACCCACGAAAGTTAGTGACAATAAAAATAGAAGTTGAAAAGTTCCTTAATGCAGGATTTATCTATCCAATTCCTCTGATGGAATGGGTCTCCAACCCTATTCCCATTGATTAGAAGCATGCTATGATCTATGTTGGGATGGAGTTTATGGACTTGAATAAGGCATGTCCTAAAGATAACATCCCCGCACCATCCATTGATAAGTTCTTGGATGAGTGTGCAGGGAGTGATATATTCTTGATTATGAATGGTTTTTTCTGGCTACAACCAAATTGAAATTCATTTGAAATACCAACACACGATGACCTTCATATGTTCTTGGGGTACATTCACTTATAGGAAAATGTCATTTGGTCTTAAAAACGTTGGTGAAACTTTCCAGCGAGCCATGATGCTTTCCTTTCATGAMTTGAAGAACATAGTGGAGGCATATTTATGCGATATCACGACTCACTCATGCAAGAYGACCCATCATCTCTAACACCTTCGCTTATTTTTTGAATGGTKTCGTTTCTATAGGATCCGATWKAATCCACACAAGTGTATTTTTTGTGTGACCTCTAGTCRTCTTTTGGGATTTTTCATTTCGACAAAAGGGATCATGGTCGAACCGTTGAAAGTTGAGGCAATAAATTAGTTTCCTTCCTCATGTATAGTCAGACAAATTTAGAGCGTACAAGGAAAGGTGAATTTCATTAGGCTTTTTGTTCCGACCTATGCTAACATAACAAAGAGATTTATGCACCTTTTTAAAAAGGGGTCCCATTTTGTTGGGACGAAGCTACACAACATTATTTTGATGTTGAGTCCCCCTTATTGCAATTGAGACTAATTGTTGTATATTTCAACAACTGAGTCTTCTATCGGCATGGTTCTAGTTCATGAGGATGATGATATCCAAAAGCATGTCATATATTACTTTATACACGCTCTCATGGGTCCTGAACTTAGATACTCGCATGTAGAGAAACTTGAGTGGGAAAATTTTCATGTTGTCCAACGGATCTGACATTACATTCTACTATGAAAGAAAACCATCATATCCATGGTAAATCTATATCAATATGTTTTGGCTAGGAAAATTATTGGCGGGGAGTAAAACAAGTGGATTTTTGTGCTTCAATATTTCAAATTGGAATTTGCATCTACAAAATCTAAGAAATCTTTAGTCTTCATTGAGCTGATGTCATAGTCTTAGGTAGATAACGAGGAAGGTGATATGACAGATTCATTTATGTATGAGAACATTTTCCTCATCTCTTCCTTCGATCCATGGTATGGGGATATCCTTATATATCTCCAAACTTTGAATTTACCTCTGAAATGCTCAAGAGACGAGTGGCAGTGGATCCTTCATATGGATAAAAAATACCTCATTATCACTGACACATTGTAATGATGAGGGGTGGATTCAATCCTTTGAAGTTTCTTAAATCTTGAAGAAGTAGAGGTTGTTTTGAACGAATTCCATAGTGGAGCATGTAGTGGTCACTTGTCTGGGTTGGAAATATGCCAAAAAAATTTGCACGTAGATACTTTTGGCTTACAATATCTAAAGATTGTGTTGAAGCCGTTAAGAAGTGTCATCCATGTCAAACTTTCAATAATAAAATGAGTGCACATCATACTCCAATGTTTCCCGTCATCACTATTGGCCCCTTCAACAAGTGGGGGGTTGACTTTATGACATGGCACTATTACACATTATTTTCGTCACCCTTATGACCATTACTGATGTAAACCTATATGTTTCCTTCAAAGGGGTCAGTGGCTTGAATTCCTGAAGAAATAAGGGAGAAGATATTTTCCTGAGAGAAGAAGCTGTCTTTTCCTTTGAAAAAACCCTATTAAGAAGGATCGTCACACCTTGACTTATGTTAGGGGTGAGATGATCCTGAATCGTCCCATGTTGCATTATACTTGACCTGCGACGTCATCGCACTCTACTCAGTTCTAGGGGTGCGACGATTTTCATACATGGGAAAAATGAGCATATTCTTGATGATTCTAGAAGGAGAAGCTTCTCTGGTGAGGTGGCCTCCGATTTTTTTGGATCTTGCTCACTTTTCTCATTTAGTGGGATTATCCTAACCTCCTCACCTTATCCTCTTCAACTTATAAAAGGAGAGGAGCTCTTATGGAGAAATTTATCTTGGGAAAATTATATTGGAAATTTGGCTTGAGATTGTTATCTTGTTTAGAGTGGCTTTGAGCTTTTCTTTGTCAAGATAGATTGTGAGTGACTTTCAAATCTATAGTCACATAATCTATGGAGTAAGAAGTGTGTGGGAAGCAAGGAACAGTTGGAAGGGACCTTACGACATCAAGGCTTTGGTTGTAATCTCTCTTTTTATTATTTAATACAGATGCACTTTTATTTCCTATATGAATCTTATTTGTCCATATTGTATGATTCCTTGATCACATACATAGTTTCATATCAAGTAGGCTCTATTACTATTGTCTTGGTTATCTTTTATTCCTTTGCATATATTTCTCCATAAGCCTTACGAAGGAGCTTGGATTACATTGACGAATTTGGATCTTCGATATTTAAAAGGTATGTTCTAGATCCATTTTTCATTTGATAATTTAAATCTAAGGAAAGAGTAGTGTATTGTCTTGTTTTGTTCTAGTTTCGTAGTGAAGCTAGGGAGATCTGTTTATATCTGCATTTACCGATAAGTCTTGTAACAAAATTGGCGACCATATTGGGGATGATAAACATTTTCTCCTTCTCGTAATATAACCTTCATCAAAGTGAAATATTTGCGTTCTCATTTATTTTCATTGTTTAGAGTCGGTCAAAAAATCATTTAGTCCATGCCTTTTTCCTCTTGAGTAAACAACAACCTTTAAAATAAAGCACTCATAAAACTTGATTAGACATTTATATTTTCTGGTAGAAAACCTACATTAGATTAGTTGTAGGGATTTGGAATAGGTGTGAAAGATAAATTTCCAAAGATACAAACAAACATAGTATATTGTGATGGAGAGAGTTTAAATCCACTTATTACATTTTGTCCTGGGAATCCCTTCTCACACAAGGGTCAATCACGAGGTTGCATTAGGACTGATAGAGTTACTCACCCTGCTTTGTTGGTCTTAGTGTAGAGATTGTACGTATTATTGGGGGTCACTTGAGAGTATACCCATGATTATGTGTGGGAACTTGTTGTTGTGTCCCTTTTGTCATCTAAATGAGCAAAATAAGGATGCTTACAAGTCCAGTTGGTTTAGATGGACAAGACAATAGTGAATGCAAGAGTTAGGAACATCAAGCATAAGAAATAAGCAAAGAACTAAGCTAATAACAATAAWAGAAACTAAACTAGAGTGCATAAGGGAAATATAAAAATAAAATAAACAACATGTATGCCACCAATGGATAAGTTGTATTAGTAGGAAAACACCAAAGAGAAAGGGAGACTATGAGTCCCCTCTTCCTCCAAGGGAGGTCTCTTGAACCCCCAATGATTGAGCTCTTCTTACAAGTAGGAAACTAAAAGGAAATGGTGAAGAAAATCCAAAGCACATTCACTCAAGAGGTGATATGAATGGCTAAATGAAATGATGTTTGTATGCTCTTGATGAGGAAAGAGGATCCTCCAAGAGAATATAGGCAACACAGCAATACAAATGAATTCCCTTGAAAAATATAGTGCACCCATGGCCTCTTTTTATAGTAAAGCTTTGAAGCATTATTCAACTAGTCTTTAGTGTGAACAAGGGGCTCTTTAGGGCACCCTTAGATCTTTGACCATCCCCCCACTCAGATTCAGCTCGGATTTGGGTGTCATATCAACTTGGGAGATGAACTAGAAGTGGGTGGAAGGCCGACCAAAATCATAAATGCGTCGTTCTGAGGTGTGCATGGCTTTTTGCATCCACAGTCGCGCATAGGGCGCATATGCACTTTTTCGGCGTTATTCGACTGTCACAGGTGCGCACGCTGCCTTTGTATCCTTATCGTATGATGATTTTTTAATCAATTGTATAGTTTTTTTCCCTTTGGAAATACATTTTCTGGGCTATGGATGAACTAATGGGTGTTTTGAAGATGTTTTATTTCAGTTTTGAGACTTTTTTGATTGGTGTTATGATAATATGGTTCTTTCGGATTCACCGCATCAGTTTTTATTCGACATTTCAGACCAAACAAATGTGGTCCATCATTAGGAAGAGTTTTTAATATTCCAGTGGTGTTGTATTCCTGTAACCATTTGTGGATCAAATTCCAGTGATAACAGATGCCCCTTGATGTGTGAGGTTATGAGCATACATATAGATGAAATACATCAATGTTTCTTCTATTGAGAGTACCTTTGTAAGAAAGAGCGATGTGAGGAGTTTGAAGAGAGACCCATTGGGCTCGTGTCATGTAACTCAAAAATGTGTAATACAGTAACTGAAGCTGTGTGTTGGTGTAGATGACTGCAGTTCCCTCAGGGGTGTGTTGATAATAGCAGAGGACAATTTATATGGTGAACAAAATATGAAAAGAGGTGAGGACACCTGTAAGAAGTGTCGATGATACACATGCATTGATAGCCTAGGAATTTTCAGAGGTCTTTGGCAAATATAAAAAACAACTGCAATAGTCACGAAGTAAGACCCACCGCGACATGATAAGGTATTGAAGTCGAATGTCGTGGGGGTCAATGACAACAGAGAGCAATGATGGTTCTCTCTTTTCCATACGAGACACCTCATTGTGAAGTTAATGAGAGCCAAGATACTGTCTCCCTTATGGAAACTATGTTGATGTCGACAAGAAGGGAGATGCGACGTCAAGAAGCAAAGGGCTTCATGAAATCCACATGGTAAGATCAGGGACTGAGGAGATACATGGATGGAGTCAAGATGCGGTGGGACTCAAGATGACCTTTGGTTGGGGAAATTGTGAAAGATAAGTGGCAACAACCGTGGAAATGAATCTAGTATCAGGAGGATGACTAGACTAGGGTTAAGTTGTGCCAAAGGCATGAAAAAGTGGACAAACGTAGATATCAGGGGTAAATGAATTGTGGTATATTCAGGGTTTATGAATGATGTCAAAAGGAGGAGAAGGTAATGAATTCCCCAACCAAGGGAGACATGGGTTTCTTCTGCTAGAAAAGGAAGGTCGCCAAGGGTGATGATAAAAAGATATGTAAAGGTTGGAAACAAAGGCTTTTTACAATTACCAAATAAATAAAGAATAATTGGGGATGAGCATACAGATACAAAAATGGGTTTCCCAGTGCAATATGGCTTGGCCTGTGAGGGAGCATGTTGCGGGGAAAGTAGGTGGAGGGTGGGGACCCCATAGGTGGGTTTCTATATTAGGTAAAATGAATGGGGGACAATCTGCAGATGGGAAAACAGATGGTGTGGGAGATGGAGGGATAATTGATACTGCTGAGGTGTAGTCAAACTGTGAATTGTGATGAGATTACTCAGGAGTCCATTATGGGGAAGTTAGAAAAATGAGGAGACGAAGCATGCAGCTAATTCTCGGGAATGAAAAGACTATGAGGCTCCCAACCCTAGGGGGTGAAAGCAGCATGAGTGTCAACATGTCAAGGGGACTATGAATTGGACAACTCATGTGGGGAAGAGTGCTACCGGGTGACAGTACTAAGATGCAATAGAGGTGTGAGTACCGCAGAGCTGGATGGGGGGACCTTAGAGGAAAATATTAGAGGGTGTGACTGGGAGATGCATTTGAGATTCAGAGGGAATGATTCCATGCCAGTAGAGATTCTATACCTAAAAGGGTCATGCTCATTTGTGGTGACCAAGTACCTGGACACATGAAAACCAAATACCTAACATGAACAATATCTGAAAATTAAGGACATATACCAATTATTTGATAATTTTGAACATAAGCATGCGTACCTAGGCGTGATGTGAGAAAAATGCTCCCCGAGGGTCGAGGATGGATGGTGGCCCGGGGACTTTGACTAGGTAGGTGGCAGGATTTTGGTCTTGTGGCTGAAGATGGATCAGAAAATGAACTCTCAAAGCTCCGAGAATGGAGTATGGAAGTTTGGAAAAAGGGACTATATATAGTTGCAGGGCCCACATTGCCACCTCATTTGTACCTACTACTAGAGTGACTAGACAGGAGATTTGAGGAGAGATTTGGAGATTCTGGGAGATCGAGCCTACCGATTTAGGATCAACGAGTTCTAGGTTAGTGGTTGTATCCTCCTGCACAATAGCTAGGGGTTCTTTTTTGGGTAGGGCTTGTATGAATGGCCATACAAGGGGGTTGAAAGTCATGAAGTCGATGCCCCATTTTCAAAAGGGGTCGACAGTAATGACTGGGTTAGAAGAGCAGGTGGTTCTCTTTGTTTGTTGGCATACAACTGACATTTTTCACATCACTTCACAGCGTGGATGTAGTCGTGAAATGATGTGGGCCAAAAATAGCCTACTCGAATGATTTTATGGGCAGTGGACATCCCTGAGAGGTGGCCACCGCAAGCACTATTGTGGTAGTCATTCAAGACTCGGGCGGCTTTGTTGATAGTCAAACATCAACAAAGTATGGTGTCGACCCATTGATGATATAAGATATTACCAATAAGGAGGTAGTGAGGGGCCTGGTGTCAAATACGTCGACGATCATTCCTGGAGAAGTAGTTTCTGAACTTCTGTGTTTGGGGGTAGACGAGGAGGTACTGGTAGTATTCGAAGGAAATGATGTAATGAGTTCAGCAAGTATGAGAGATTTCTTGCTCTTAGGTGTTGAAAATTCGAGTTCGTACTCCTGAAGGAGGATGATCCATTAGGAAAATTTTCCATTAATTTTCCAGCGACTGAGAAAGTATTGCATTGGGTTGGAATAAGCTACGACCTTGGTAGTTTGAAGCAGGATGTAATGGTGCATTTTATAGACTGTGAGGACAACTGCAAGGGGGAGTTTCTCTTCGTGATTGTATTTTAAGGGTGGCCCTGAAAGGTTTTTACTAGAATAATAGATAACATGCTCCCAGTCATCATCCCCTAATTGGACGAGAACTCCTGCTATGGAGATGATTGAGGCTAATAAGTAGAGGATATAGTCGCGGTCATAGTCAGGTGGAATAATTAATGGGGCATTGGAGAGGGCTTCTTTGAGATCATCAAAATAATTTTGGGCATGTTCCTCCCATTGGAATGGGATATCATGATGTAAGATTTGAAGGAAACCATGTGCCCGAGTGGCGTAATAGGGCACAAAGCGGTGTAAAAAGTTAGCTTTGCCTGTAGGTTCTGCAGTTGGCATAAATTCCGCTGTGGGGGAATTTCCATGATGGATTGGACCTTGAGGGGGTCGACTGTGATGCCATGTTGGGAGACGATGAACCCAAGGAGGTGTTCAATGGTGACACAAAATATGCACTTGAGGGGATTCAAGAAAATATTGTACTGATGACAGTTGTGAAATACAATGCTTAAGTCATCCGGGTGTTGATTGCATTTCTTGGATTGATTGGTGAGATCGTCCAAGTAGGCGAGAATGATTTGAGCCAGATCATGAAAAATGTATGTCATGGCGCATTGGAATGTAGCTCCAACGTTCTTGAGGCCAAAAGGCATGACACGATATGCAAAGGTACCCCAAGGGGTAGTGAATGTGGTTTTGTATTGA
The DNA here is from genome assembly GCA_010110895.2 of Picea sitchensis. Classification (NCBI taxonomy): domain Eukaryota; kingdom Viridiplantae; phylum Streptophyta; class Pinopsida; order Pinales; family Pinaceae; genus Picea; species Picea sitchensis. Next base: position 19,017 of record SNQJ01S0154308.1, read on the forward strand.
TCGGTTGGGTGGATCTGAATTTGGTTGTAGCCATAGAAGTCATCCATGAAGGACAAAACCTCGTGGTCGACACAATCATCGATAATTTGGTCAATGAAGGGTGTTGGAAAATTGTCTTTGGGACAAGCGTGATTGAGATCTCGAAAATCCATACAAACATAGATAGTTCCCTTCTTTTTTTTAACAGGGATGGGGTTGGAGACCCATGACATATATGTGATGGGGTATATAAACCCTACAGTGCGTAATTTGTCAATTTCATCTTTGATGGCCGCTGCTTTGGATGGGTGTAATGGACATTGCTTTTGTCGTATAGGGGTAATATCAGGCCATGTATCTATAAGATGTTCGACAATAGAGGGATCAAGGCTGGGCATCTCTATGTATGACCAGCCAAAAATGTATCGATATTCCTGGAAGAGAGCTTTGTAAGCAATGATTTATTCAAGAGAGCATGCAGCACTGATGGTGATTTCTTATATGATGCCAAGTTTGATGGAAATATCAATTTTGACAATGGGGGAAATGTTGGCTATATTACCTTCTCAAAAACATCAAGGTCGGGGATAGGGTGATTGAACCAGTCTATATGCCATGATGGGATAAAATCTTTGGATTTGATTGCATATATGGATTTTTGGCTAAGAGGCACAAAGGTGTCTTGTGAGAGAAAGAGATCTCGGTGATGGAGCAGATCCCAATGGGAAATTGAGGGTAGTTAATTCCTCAAGAATGTCTTCGTTGCAGTGGAACTATCGAGAATATAATGGATCCAAGGGAATAACATTGTTGACTATCACCGTGTGGTTGTTTTCTGGTGGTGACGATGTAGAGGGGGTATCGCAAGGAGGTTGCGATGGTTCACTCGACATAAAAAAAATATTGAGATATTGTGGGTTGAAAATGGTGGTCGAGCGTAAAATTTCCATGGGTAAATGAACTGGACAATTGGGGGGGTTGGGGTGAAAATCCTCCTCTAGGCTATCGATGAACCATAGAGGAGTGGAAATTACTTCATGCTCAGGGGAGAAGATATAAACAATATCTAGAGAGGAAGTAGGGGGAACTACCAGTGTCACCAGAAGTGGGGTGATGGTAGGATTGGGAATAAGGGCCAATTGACGATTCCTATACTCAATGATCGTAGGAAATTGATATGTGAAATTATCAAGTGATTTAATTAGAGTGAAAGTGTTGTTTGTGGAGCCTGATTATCTTCCCGATTCAAAGGTTTTTTACTTTCAGCCATGTTTATACCCCATGAAGTATTTAAACCCCAGAAGTATGTACACTCTTCCATGCGGGGGAGTGCAGAGGTGGGGTACCCCCTCTTCGGGGTACGGGGGCGATATCCCCCCGGCTGGGGGGTCTGGGGGAAAGAGGGCCCCTAACGGGGGTTTGAGGGCGAAGCCCCTGAAGGAAAAATTTCCTTGTAAATGTATATTGTAATTTCATTGTAAATTTGGACCATTCATTATAAGGTCGCAGATCTAACGGTAGAGATTATCTTAGGTTTTTTTTCCCTAGAAGGAAACACTCTTTTATGAGGGAAATGTATTGCGGCTATGGTTTATGGCGAATATTGTATTCTGAGATAGGAGACTGTGAGAGAAAGAAGAGGAAGTTGTAGCGGGTTTACTGTAGGTTGTATCCCTTCATATGCTGGATTATAATAAAGG
>SNQJ01S0154309.1:0-17927 GCA_010110895.2 Picea sitchensis
ATATTTGGATGATGAAATTGATGAGGGATTTTGGTTGAGACAAGTAGTTGTTGAGTTGGCACATACATGAGGTGTATAGTTGATGATGTTGGTACATCTTGATGAGTCATAGTTGATGAGTAGTTGATACATGATTGGTACATGGTTGGAGGTACTTGTTAGTATTATTGTTGACACATGGTTTATGGATGCTGTAGCATACTTGTGTTGGTATATTATTAGAAGCACATATTGATCTTGTTAATGATTATGAGTTGTTGTGTTATGAATGGTTGATGCCCATCTTTGAGAGTTGTCTTGGTGATTGATCTTGGTGAGTAGATCTGATTTGGTTGATAATATTGATGAGACATGTTGTTGTGATAGGTTGTTTGGATATGTTGTTGTGACATGTTATTTGTACAGGTTTGGTGCATGGTTGATGCACTTGTTCATGGTACATGTTGAGGTACAGGTTTGGTGCATGGTTGATGCACTTGTTCACGATTACAGGTTGAGGTATAGGTTGGTGCATGGTTGATGCACTTGTTTATGGTTCAGGTTGACTACAAGTTGTTTGGTACATGTTGGTGCATGGTTGATACACTTGTTTATGGTATAGGTTGACTACAGGTTGTTTGGTACAAGTTGGTGCATGGTTGATGAACTTGTTTATGGTACAAGTTGATTACAGGTTGAGGTATAGGTTGATGCATGGTTCAGGTTATTGGTACAGGTTGTTTGGTGCAGGTTGATTGGTACATGTTTACAACAATATATCTCACAGTATATCTCACAGTGATAGTGTGACAATGTTTCCATCATTCTACTTCTACGTTAGGGCGGTTGGTCAGGTGGCTATAGCCACCTTCCGATTGTAGCCAGAGAACATAGGGGGTTGTAGCCTCCTTCTGGTTGTAGCCAAATAATTGAGGAGTTAGAGCTTCTTTTAAGTTGTAGCCTGAGAAACTAGGGGGTTGGAGCCTCCTTCCAGTTGCAGCTGGAAAACAAAGGAAGTTGGTGCTTCCAATGAATGTAATTCTTAAAGACATATAAGAAAAAACATTATGTGGTTTTCTCCCGCTTTGGGTTTCCACATAAAACACTGGTGTACTGTGTCTGTGTGTGATTGCTCATTTGTTAATTGTTTATTTACTCTGCAAATATTGGATGATAATGCTACATTGATATAACACTTGCATTTTATGGTGAAAAATGATTAAATTGCTCTATTACTAATTCACCCCCCCTCTCAGTAATCCAACAATAACTAACTGTCATGTGTCCACATAATTTATTTAGATAAAAGTGTAATTGACAGGACTTTGATCTGGTCAAAATATGTCCACAATGTAATTGTTACGCGTCCACATACAGGAAGGGGAAATCATGAAAAAACATTATAAATAAGGATGCAATATGTTCAATTGATGCGCTGATAATGAGAGAGAAAAAGGCCCTGTAATTGTTCAACGGAACTGAACTGGTGGTCTATCAGTTGTTCTTAATTGTGGAGAAAAGTCTTGAAAAGGTCCATTTTTGCAAGATTTTTTTTAAAAACTGAATTAAGGGTGGTAGGGTGGTGCTACGATGAGTTGAAGCTCATTGAGGATTGGTGTCCTCACTATCTATGATAGGTTGGTTCCTGAGAGGATTGGTGTCCTCAGTATCTACGACAGGTTGGTGCCTGAGAGGATTGGTGTCCTCATTATCTGCGACAGGTTGGTGCCTGAGAGGATTGGTGTCATTATTTGCAACGAGTGGGTGTCTGTTAATCTAAAAAATTATAAATTGTAAGTTGGTGCTTGTAGAAGAACATAAAGAAAGATGTTTTGGGGTTTTCTCCTGCATTGGGTTTCCACATAAAAATCCCGATGTACTATGTTTTCTATGTTGTTTCGATTTCTGCATGTATTGGTGATTAAGTAAGCACTTCTAAATAACTTAATCATCTAAAGGAAATGAATTAGTAAAAAATGATACAATATTGATTCACCCCCCTCTCAGTATTGTTTTGAGTTTCAAGATTCATATGACTAGACAAGAGACCATCATATCTTGTTGAGGGATAAGCCAAATTAGAAACCCTAACCTTTTCCATTAAGGAACAATTTAACCACCCATTGGTTATCTATATACTTCAAACCACAAACGCCTCTTTACTTTACCCACACTTGCGTTAGCAATTAGGGTATATAAGTTTAGGCTTGATCATGGCTTCTTTCCCATGAGAGCTCCTCAACATATGCAATTGTGAAGGAGCACCTTCTAGGATTCCCACCCTTCCAAAGCTTTGATAACCAATTTTGCGCACAAGGCCTGAGATTGAAAATGAATTATGATGACCACCATTTTATTCCAATTAATAAGAATGCAACAAAGGTTCCACTTCACTCAATAAAAGAAACTACCACCTTCAATAAGGAAGCTTCCATGGGATCTCTAAGTATGATAGGCACTAACAAAGGACACCTAGGAAGAGTAATTATAAACTTGAGTTGCAACAAAAATTCTAAACTCTATTACAAATCTGAATCTTGGTTGCTAAATTCAAAGGTTTAGTCAAACACTTTTTTATTTTCTTCTCCACTTTCTAAATAATTATCTCCCACAATTCCTTAAGTAGCACTTAAAAGACATAAAGAATCTCTGAAAGTTAAAAGCTTTACTTTGGTTGGATCCTACCCAACCATGATCTTTAGCAAATTTGAAATATCACAAAGAGTTTGTCTATAGTACTTGGTTTTGGATCTTGAAGAACTTAAAATTGTGCATTAATTGGATTTGTGACCAACTACGTTCTATTAGCAAATCTAAAATATCACACATACTTAGTCATATTAAATTTTAAACTATGAAATTTGTAAAAAATATAAAAAAATTCCACAATGATGTTGATTAATTCATTTTCCTATACAATAATCAGGAGTGAGTTGTGTGAAAAATGTTCATTAACAAGTTATCCAACTATCTATTCAAAGAAAGGAATTCAAGTTATCCAAAATGTTCGTGAATCCTTTTATCATTATATTTTTTTTCTTTTTCCTCTATTTAAACAAAAAAACTTATTTTTAAAGGTGGCAAAATCTTTCATAACTCAGTTGTCAATTCACAGTGAGGACGATCATCATTGGCTGCTATATGCGAATGTGGACTGACTCATCATTATTTAAGGAAAATCATACCACCTGAAATAACCCATTGGTGGCTCATAAGGGGGAAGATTTTAACTCTTACCGAATGTTTTCAAGTTTTAGGTTGTTGACCTATTTCTTTATGCCCAAGGAAGACGAGCTCTTAGCCAATTAGAAGTAGTTTTAGGCCTTACTCCAAAACTAAAAAATTATTTCAACCTAAATAGTATCCATGAGAAAGCCAACATTCTTTGTGGTAATTGTTGAGACTACCTCCAATAGAATCATATGCTTTTTAATAACATTTGATCTTATTCATATACATGAAACTAAATACTATTGTTAATTACAATATAATGTCTTACCCCCCCAAAAAGTGCTTGTAACTAAATTTTTATAAACAATTTTATCTTTACTTAAAAAATTGAATATTATTATGATTGTTATTTTAAACCAATCGACATATATCACACACTTTTGTGACAAACTCAAACAATATATGCCTCACACTAGAGCCTAAGTGGCAATTAGGTGACTAAGACCAATTCACGAGGCTAAAGAATGAGTAAGTAACTCGTGATTTCCTTCTCTAAATGAAATGAATAAGTTGTTTTCATGTTGTAATTTTTTTCAAAATCTCTTCGTTTTGATCTCATCTACTCTATCCATAATAAATAGGTTACCTTTTTATGATTTATTTCTCTAAATGAAATGAGTAAGTTGTCTTATGTCTATATTTTATTTTTCAAAATCTCTTTGTTTTGAACTCAATTGCTTCTTTATTCATAATAAATAAGTTAACTTTTTATATTTATGGTGTAAAGCGTTTATATTGTGAATATAACAAGGGTTGCATGGCAACGCAGTCCTTGCCGAGTCAGTTGGGAAATACATGTTGAGCAATGAAACTTAATATAACTAAATGCACAAGTAATGAATATTTTTTGTCAAAAGATAATAATTGAGGGTTGTTTGTTATTCAAAATGTATTGAAAGACGTGAAGGGGGCAATAACACTTCAATTCTATCAACCAATTAGAAATGAGAAACACAAATATTTTTATTATATCCAAAAATATATATTTGTTTTCCTATGTTAAACATTACATTGCATACACAAATTTATAGTAAATTGCATACACAAATTTATAGTAAAAGGCAAATTAATGTCACATCAATGTCACATCAAAAGCAACTCATTGCTATAGTCCCATGGCAGGGACTCATAATTGAAAATTGCCCATACAAGTTAACTTTTATATTTATGGTGTAAAGCGTTTATATTGTGAATATAATAATTGAAAATTCGTCTATACAACCAATTCACTCCGTGAAAATTGATGTTGGTCACTCTGTGAAAATTAATGTTGGTCACTCTGATTTTTATATGTATGGTGGGAATGGAACGATGATTTAAAAGATGAAGTTTATATATATCAGTCGGAGGAATGTATGTTTATTATTAGTCCCTGCTGTAGGCATAGAGGGACTATAGCGATTGATAAAGCGTTGACTACATATTAGTTTGTCCCTTGACCAAAAATATTTTACACAATACCTATTGTTGGAGCCATGGAATTAAAAGCATATTTTTATATATGCAACATATATAAAAATTGATATGTTTGGCTAAGAGATTGGAGGTCTCATTGTTGGCTTCTGCTATTCTAAATGTAGTATATGGAAACATATCCAAACTTTTCTTGTAGATAGTAATGTTTTAATCATATATTTTCCTGTATATTGCCTTGAAGGTCGATTAATGCTACCATTAGTTCGAATGTTTGTATTAGCATTTCTGCTACCCGAATATATTCGTCAGTTTTGATATAAAAAATTAAGCATATTGAAATGTTTTCACATCCAAGCTTTGCATATTTCTTGAAATTTATTGACACTTATCCCGAGATGCCTCAATAGGCCTGACAACATAAATGTTTACATGACGCGACGTCCACCAACACCCCTGACAGCTTAAATGTTTGCATACCGTGAGGTCCTTAGACAACCTTAAGAGTCTTAAATGTTTGCGTAAATACAGTTCTCGGAGTACATGCCAGTTCAATAGCCATTGTATGTTTCCTCCCGAGTTATGCCATTGACGCTACATATATTGTTTACTGGTTCGGTGACTGCTTCTGGTTTGTTGGTTTGTCGGGTGCCATTGTATGTTTCATCCCTCGTAATCGCTGAAGCTAGATACTGTTTACCGGTTCGGTGAGTGGTTCTTCTTCACTATTTTCTCGGTTGCTGCTTGTTGTTATTTCGCTCACACCCGACCTGCGCTTCGTATCACTTCATCGTTTCAGAGAGGTGCCTGATGCCATAGTTTTATTTTTCTATTCCTTCTTTTGTTGTTTAGCGTTTGCAGTTTGCAAGTAAGAATGTTTACCATTTGTAGTCGCATGTTCCTTGTATGTTTTCGTTCCTTCTCGCCTTCGCCACAGCTTTGTAATCATTGAGATACATGTTGTTCACCTGGTTGGTGGCTTTGGTCGGTTGGTTCCTAGGTTGTTGGTTTTGTTTGTTTGCCTAGGGTTTGCACTTTGGGGCCCTCGGGGTGTAGTTCTGCCTATTCATGCTTTTTCGCTGCTTTGGTACTTGTTGTTTTCTTTCTTGATTCGGACCTGTGAAGCTAGTGTAGCCGGCGTGATTGGAGATTTTTTTTTTTGGATTGTTATTGCTTTTTGGGGTGCTTTACGATGTTCAACCCCTGAACCCACGAGTCAACATGCAGTTAACATGCAGTTGTGTTATTTTCAATGTCTGCTGAGGCCGATATCTATTATTCTGCGAGATTTTCCTGGTGCTGCAGTCCCGCCATGAAAGAAAATAGTTGCATACAAAATTGTTGGAGGATTGCATGTGAAGTTACATATCCGTTGTTTTTGTTGGAATAAAGCATATGTATGCAACCTACATTTATATACCATGTATGGTCAGTTGTGTGGATATGACATGACATGTTCTTTTTCCTCTACACAGACCGGTGTGCACACGCATACAATTTGTGTTGTGCTTGGAGATAAGGATATGTGCAACAAAGACTATTCAAGATTATATTTCGCTGCTCAGAGGCATGTTTGGGTAGTTTGCCACCTTTAAAACCGAACTTGTATCGTAAGTACAAATAAAGATGTGTAGAGTGATAAAGAACTTTTGCTAAAGGGCATATCTCGATGCTGTCAGTGGAAAACTAGAAACGCTAGTCATGCCATGCAATTGCGGATATTTTCTTGTACATATTTTCCATTGTGGAAAATAATGCTAGACGCAAGCTATAAACCATGGATAGAGAAGCGCAGTGTTCATGTTTCTACCTTTGTAAACTGTTCGTTGAGTCAGTTTTGTTGTATCTACATATTGCTTGTTCTAGTGAATACCAACTTCCATTGATGTTCATTGAATTTGTGGGTTCCCACACTGAAACAAACAGTGTAGCTAGAGAAAAGGAGGGAGTCTTGGATCGACGCAATAAGAGGATATAGAAAGGTGCATGCTTGTATTGTTGTTTCATATTGCGCCTATTTTGTATTTCATTTATGGTCTAGAGCATGTGTTAAACTAGTTACGTGCCTTCCTACATGGTGTGTTATCTTGGTTACATATGTTCCTTCCCGCATACTAAGCTAGTTTATGTCCGTTGTGTTCATACCAGATTGTCAAAGAGATTTAAAGAAAACATAATCACCGGATGTGATGAAGGACCTCTTTGGCGGTAACAGACCTTTTATTTCTTTGATGTCCGCCATACTAATTTGCCTTCGCCTTGATTGCATCTTCTCGACGCTATCGCTTTGGAAATAACATGTTGCTTGGACAGGGAGATGAGTTTTTCTGTGCAGTAGCAGAGGGTTTTTGTGGTACAATCTTCTAAAATGTATATCAAGTGTGTCGGTAAATTAAATATACAAACCGGGTGGGGAGATATAATATTGGACTTGAAAATGATGAATTCACAATAATGGGCCTTTATGCGCTCCCTGTTTCTACTTTTTCCATTTCTATTATCCCTTTGTTTTCTAATTCATCTACTTTGGTGTTCTTTCCGAAAATTTCTCGCGGCGTTGGTTGGTGGATCAACAAAATCGACATATGTGGTCCTTCTTCTACCTTATTCCATAGTTGGCCTAATTTTGTTGATTGGTGCTCTACCAAGTTGGAGTAAAGAAGATTGCTCCTAGCTTCGCTCAAGGATATATAGATTGGCCATGGTGACCGGCGGTCACTCCCTGTTTATTGTTAAACATTTCTTTAGTTAAAAAATTAAGATGCATAGTGTTTTAGGGCTATTTGGTCCTTCCGATGGACAATACACAATGCATATATTTGTTTACTACTTATGTTCATCTGCACATGCTTACATCGAAAAAAGTTGGACTAGTGACACAACTATGAGCGGGGCCAACATCCCGCACATTGACAGACCGACAAGGCCAAAGGAAAAGATGCATACCGGGGTTTTACTATACACAAATAAATTTCCCCGGCTATATATTCATCTATGGCAAGGCAGATATGTCGATGCCATTTGCAATACATGGTCTCCATCTCGCAAGAAGTATCAACAAGTACAAGCAAAACACCAAACGTGATGCATGTTCCGCAAACCAAGAGGTGTGGTTACGAAACTCTGGCTCCATATTTCATCAATACTATTTGTGTACTTGTAGCACACTCCCATTCACTCTTAGTTTTCTTGTTCAAAATGTCATTAGGTCTAGAGTTGGGACATCCAAAGTACTATCAATAGAGGGTTTGAACAACCGCCAAACTGGAGAACTGCTCGTCGTGGACATAATGGTTGTCTATACCCACCTACTGACAAGGCAAACAAAAGTAGATCCATTTTACGTCGATATGACAAACAAGACGCCATGATGATAGGGCTCAATCGACTTCTTCCTCCACAATTTGTCCAGAAATATGCATAAAAGATATTTCCAGGTAGTGGGATATCCATTATAAATTTTAATGTATTGCCCAAAACAAGATATGACCGCAGGATTATGAGCATCGAATTATTTTGAAGCTCAACGGCAAAGTATTGTGGAAAAAAATTCTGCTATTTGTTCAGAATATCGCTCCCTCCCGGACTCGACTATCGTGCGCCTTGTACGTAGCATCGATATTTACCTAATCGAATGATTGGGGCTACTGCGGACACTACAGAAAATTTAATACAACACATTCTCCATATAAAGGATGAGAGTCAAACAACCACAAGGCAATGGTACCGCTTTACATATTCAGTTTTTTCCTTTACTTTAGCATGTACATGTATCTCGGTTATGTTACACAAATATTGCATTGTTCCATGTTGCAAATGAAATTGTTCGATACCTATTCAAAAAAAAAATCATCAATGGAACAACAATTGCATAGAGGCGATTCCACCATGCTATTCAGTAAAATATAACAAAGAAGAAGGATGTTAGAGAAAGGATCTTTCGGACAACCCATACAACATTTGTACCGTAAGAGTGGCGAGCATATATAGTAGAGGATATGGAGAAACTAGCTAGCTCTACAATTGTTGTACGTATACATCCACAAAATCATCCCCACTTTGCTTATAGAAATAACCTTCAACAAATTTCTGACCTCGCTTAATTTTTTCTTTTTGTTTTAAAGGGGAGAGGGGGATGAAGCCAGGTATTATACTGTTCAATGTATTAATCCCTTTGATCGCCTTGCCAGGTTGAAGGTCTTTTATTTTTAGCCAATGTGTACTTGACCCCCTTTGAGCCTGTGTGTGTGAAATGAAACTCTCTTGCTTCTACCTCCTCTCTGATAAGTGATGATATGATTGATTGTCTCATAATGCGCTGAAAAATGTCCATATTTATGGACATTACACAATGGTGTTATCCGAATCGGGCAACATTAACCGTAAGTGCTGTACGGTTAGGCAGCCTATGTTATAAAATGTGTTTCCTAAGTTGGCATAGTTTTCGTATGAAATGTATCTACAGAGAAAGGCAAGCAGTTTCTACATGCTGCGGGACCTTCATATATACAGCAAATTCACCTTAAATGAGGACAATGCAATTTTTCATATCACTTGAAGAAGGGAAAAATAAATTAAATCAAACTTTGGGAGGAAACGAAAATCCCTCATGTGTCTCCTCAGTCTCTGTAATATTTGTTCAACATCCAGATGAATGTTCGTTTCAAGAGAAAAGGAATGCGCCGATGTCTTTTCTTTGTTTATCAAATTGTTTGGTGCAAAGGTCGATGGGTTCTGCTCAATGGAACCTTCTGGGAACTTTCTTCTGGCTATTTAAAGTATGGTTGGTTCTTGGTTATTTGGTTTGTCTGTCAATTTGTATACCTTGGAACTCCAACTCTTCTTTGGAGGACATAGAACAATATAATTGAATTTTTTTGGCCAGCTGGCAGGCATATCCGCCTGATAATTTCTATGGCGCTGTGACGCAAATGTACTATGTGACTTGTTTTGGAAAATTTCCTTGATCGATGAACTTGGTCAAATTATTGTTGTGAAATAATTTGAAATCAATGAATATATAGTGTGTGAAGTGCAACTGTCCTATCATACCAAGAAGATGCTCTTAAAATTCAAATTGATCGTTGTTTTTGCAATTTTTGCTTATTCGATGAACTTGGTAAAATTAATATCCTGGAATAATTTGAAATCAACGAATATATACTGTGCGGAGTGTAATTGTGCTATCATATGAACAAGAGGGCCTTAAACTTCAAATTGGTCCTTGTTATGCTTGCGGTGATAGAATTTTACAAAAAAAAATCTTTTGTTTCCTTCATTTTTTAAAAAATAAGCGATTTAACATCCTTTAATAATTTAATGTAATTCACTTGTACAATAACAATAGTTAGTATTAATATTTTAGTATCTGAAAATAATGTTTTTAGCTGAAGTTAGATAGGATGAGCATTGCTAAACAATTGCAATCTTGAACCCGCCAGACATGGAATCCGCAAGTCCACCTGTCAATTTGTATATCGCGGAAGTCTGGGTGATATTTGCATGACACCGAACAAAAGAGGCTCAAATTTAAGCCCGCCAAGCCGAGAACCCGCGATCCAAAAAGTGCCCAAGTATGGAATGAGGGATCTACATATGCTCTCTAAAATCTCTTGTCCATACTTTCTAAAAGTACATGTTTACTATGTATTGCTCATTTGTCGGAAAACTTTTATATCAGTCACCCGACCGGATTGTACAAATTTTCTTGTTTAATTAAATTCTGCAATAGCAAAAATTATTATTAATAATTTAGTATTGAAAATCATGTTTTCAGATATGTTAGATAGTTGATAGGGATTAGTATCTGTAAATAATGGAAAACTTGAACCCGCCAACCCTCAAGTCCATCTGTCAATTTGTATATCGTGGAACTCCGAGGGCTATTCGGAGGACAAGGAACAATGAAAACTGCAATGTTGAGTGACGCAACCCACAGGTCCATTTGTCAATTTGTAAATCACAAAGATGTGCCTGGTGTTTGTACAACACAAAACAATAGAGGTCCAATTTTCAGCCCGCGAGCCCCACAGACCCGATAAAAAAAATTCGCTAGATATGAAATTCATATGGGATTGCTACAGGACAATAAAACTGCAATGTCCAGACAACTAGCTCGAGTCCACCTATCCACTTGTATATTGCGGAAGTCTGGGTGCTATTTGTAGGAGACAGAACAATAGAGACTCTATTTTCGGCCCGCCAGGCCGCGAACCAAAAACTGCCTAGGTATGGAATGAGGGATCCACATATACTGTATAAAATCTCATTCCACAGTTTATATAGAGACAATGTCAACAAGTCTGCGTGTCAACTTGTATATCGCAGAAGTCTAGGTGCTATTTGTAGGACACAGAACAATAGATACTTAATTTTTAGCCTGCCACGTCACGAACCTGCGATCCAAAAAGTGCCCAAGTATGGAATGAGGTATCCGCATATGTTCTAGAACAATGTTTTTGTACAACTCGAAACAATAAATGCCCAATTTTCAGCCCGCCAGCCCCAGAGCTCCCGATAATTTTTTTTTGCTAAATATGAAATTCATACGGGATCTCCGCATATGCTGTATAAAATCTCATTCCATACTTTATTTAGAGACTATGTCCACAAGCCCGCGTGTCAATTTGTATATCGCGAAAGTCTAGGTGCTATTTGTGGGACACGAAACAATAGATACTTAATTTTCAGCCTGCTAGGTCGCGAACCCACGATCCAAAAAGTGTCGAAGTATGGAATGAGGGATCCACATATGTTCTAGAAAAATGTGTTTGTAAAGCGTGGAACAATAGACGCCCAATTTCCAGCTCACCAGCCCCAGAGCCCCCGATAAAAAAAAAATGCTAAATTTGAAATTCATATGGGATCGCTACAGGACAATAAAAGTGCAATGTTCAGCCAACCAGCCCGAGTCCGCATATGCTGTATAAAATTTCATTCCATACTTTATATAGAGACTATGTCCAAAAGTCCGCGTGTCAATTTGTATATCTCGGAAGTCTAGGTGCTATTTGTAGGACACAGAACAATAGATACTTATTTTTCAGCCCACCAGGTCGTGAACCCGCGATCCAAAAAGTGTTCAAGTATGGAATGAGGGATCCACATATGTTCTAAAACACTATCAATTTGTATATCACGGAAGTCTGGATGCTATTTGTAGGAGACAAAACAATAAAGTCTCTATTTTCGGCCCGCCAGGCCGCGAGCCCACGATCCAAAAAATACCTAAGTATGGAATGAGGGATCCGCATATGTTGTATAAAATCTCATTCCATACTTTATATAGACTATGTCCACAAGTTCGCGTGTGAATTTGTATATCGCGAAAGTCTAGGTGCTATTTGTAGGACACAGAAGTCGGTATTTATAGGACACAGAGCAATAGATACTTAATTTTCAGCCCGCCAGGTCGCGAACCCGCGATCCAAAAAGTTCCCAAGTATGGAATGAGGGATCCACATATGTTCTAAAACACTATCAATTTGTATATCGCAGAAGTTTGGGTGCTATTTGTAGGAGACGAAACAATAGAGACTCTCTTTTCGACCCGCCAGACCGTGAGCCCGTGATCCAAAAACTGCCTAAGTATGGAATGAGGGATCCGCATATGCTGTATAAAATCTCATTCCATACTTTATATAGAAACTGTCCACAAGTCCACGTGTGAATTTGTATATCACAGAACTATAGGTGCTATTTGTAGGACATGAAACAATAGATACTTAATTTTTAGCCTGCCAGGTCGCGATCCCGCGATCAAATGTAATGTTTAGCCAAGAAGCTTGTAGGTCCTGTTAATTTGTATACCACGGAAATCTGGGTGCTATTTGTAGGACACTGAACAATAGACACTCTTTTTTCAGCCCGCGAGGCCTCCAACCCACGATAAAAAAAAGTGCCTAAGTATGAAATGACTCTTTTTTATATTGCTCATTTGTGGAAATACTTTTATATCACTCGGCCTTCCAGATTGTGCAAACTTTCTCGTATAATTAAATTCTGTAATATAAATATTTAACAGTAATAATTTAGCGCAGGTCAGGTTCTGAATTTGTATATCACAGAATTTTCAGTGCTATTTGCAGAGCACGAAATAATAGATGACCAGTTTTTTGCCCGCCAGCTTGAGAACCCCCGATCAAAAAAAGTGGCTAATTATGGAATTAATACGGAATCGCTAAGGACAAAATAAATGCAATGTTGAACCAACCAACCCGCATGTCTGCCTGCCAATTTGTATATCGCAGAAGTGTAGGTGCTATTTGTAGCACACAGAACAGTAGAGGCTCAATTTTCAGCCCGCCAGGCCGAGAACCATCGACCCTTCACATGCCCTAGGTACATCTTCGCCCAACCGCTTTTCATACTTTGGTATTTCTTGGAATCAATTTCTCCATTGCTGCTGCCTTCGTACTTGTTTCCAGATATGCAATAATTAAGCTTTAATGCTAGTAGCCATCCTGCAACAACCGTTAAAACTGTCATTAATGTCCGGAAGTCCGGAGAAGATTTGTCATTAGTACGAATTAAACTAAGATTTGCCCACAAGCATATTATCCTGTCCAAGTATTCATTTGAAAGGCCACACAATCTTTTTTTTTGTGCACCGACGGGTTGGTGCTTTTAAGAAATTTCTGATTCTTAATCTCTTTTCGCCGTCACTGCCACGTTCACAGTTTTTTCTAATTGTGCAATTAGTGAGCTTTGATGGTCACAACTCATTCTGCACAAACCCTGGAAATTGTCATTGATTAGCGAAAGGCTCGAGAAGATATTCCATTGATACACATTAAACCATAATTTACGGAGGCTTATATTGTCCCTCCCCGATTTTCATTTCAAACATCATCTCGACCAAACGAAAATTCTAAATAACTTCTCGTAGCAGTTGTCTCCACACACAGTAAACACATTGGGGCATAATGGCTAGAGGTTCCACTATTCCAGGGCATATTCTTACTATTCATCTCCCTCCGCCCAGGATCAAAAAAGGAGATGGTCCCTTGGTACACCGAGAGATATATTTCAAGCCAAAAAATTCCATCGCAACCCTGGCTAGTCAGAGAACCTGCCCAGTTGCAATCATTGCTATCGTAGAAGTTGATGCCATGAATTCCGAGCCAGAAGAAGATGATCTGATGGACGATGATACGAAAATGGATGATGGCAATGTAGAGAATCTTCCCACTCTTGCGCCCAAATTGAAATCAACCATAACGAACAAACCTTCTCGGCTCGGTGATCGCAGTCATGACAACACCAAAAGGAGTTTCAGAAAAGAAACTAACGGTGAACACAACAACCACTTTGCACTGTGAAAGTAGGAATTCCAAAGTTCCAAATTAGTTCATTCTGGGCGAAAGAGTTTCACTGTAAAGCAATGATATGTTGATGCTCCTAGAGATATATTTCAAGCCAAAAAAATATTGTTTAACATTTTCAGGCATCAGGTCCAAAACTCTCGCTCCTGCCACGCATTTTCCTACTAGTCATCTCCTTCTGCCCAGAATGGACTAATTTGGGCCTCTGCAATTACACGTGCAAGCTGTGCTACTGAATTTTTTTGGACTATGTAGAGGCGGTTTCAGCTAAGGGCTATTCCACTTGCCCTGCAACCATTTTCGTCTTCTTTCTGAGGAAAAACTTTTGAAAAATATCAATTTCAGCAGAGGATGATTCATCGACGAGAAAACTCCAAGGATCTTGCATACTACAAAACCCATGCCTATGTTTGTCGCAGATACCTTCAATGTTTTGGCCCGAAGAACTGGGTCCAATTTCTAAGCATAGATGTACATTACTCAGTGTTTTTCTTATTTTAAATGGATTTGCTATTAAAAACAAATTGCCTTCCACTCTTCGTTGTTGCCTCTTTTCTGGGTTTAATGCATGTTCTAATTGGCATGGTTTGGTGCTCTCGTGCTTCTTTGATCTCGTGTTTACTAATACCAATGTACAATGTTGCAGAAAAATCGGTATTCTTGTTTCTAGACATGCAATTATTAAGTTTTAATGCTAACAACCCATAATGCAATAAGTTTAATACTTGAGTTACTATGTTGCACTGATGGTAGAATGTATCAAGAACACAATTACATGCACACGTTCCAATAAAATCTAATCTTCCACAAAGCATTTGTTGGCAATTAGTAGAAAAGGAAATTTAGTGGTTAAGTTGATATGTTACAGTCATGGAATAATGTATCAAGAGCATAGCTGCAGGCATGCGTTGAAATAAAATGTAATCTTCAACAACGCATTTGCTGACAATTAGTAGATCATGGTTTTGCAACGATGGCGCTTCTTTGAAACCAATTCGCGCTTATGAAAAATGCCTTCCGCCTCTCTATTTTCCCACTCTTTTATTCCCTCTAGTTTCTCTTCCTAGTTACTTAATCATTTTTTTCCCGACAATGCATTGCTCCGCAGCTTCGTGGATTCACGTGTTTGCGTTTCCAATGACCGCTTCCCCTTTCTTTAAATTGACCGTCTACTGTTCCCTGTCCCACAGCTAGCACCCAGAGTTCGACCATATACAAATTGACAGGCGGACTTGTGCGCTGGTCAGGTCAACATTGAAATTCTACTTTTCTGTGACCTCCAAACAACATTCAGAGCTCCAGTATATACAAATTGACAGATATTCTAAATTGCAACCGTTCTTAGATCATATGCTTTTCCGTATTATGGTCCACCTATCATGCCCTTTTCTGTGCTACACATTTTTGCACTGAAAACTTTCGAGAAATACAATTTAACTGTCAGGTCCTCGCATATTTAGTGGAACTATTGTCACCCCATTTTGAAGCCCATATGTTCGAATTTCTTTGGCGAATCGTCGGTTTGGCGGGTTGAAGAAATATTCAGTTCGTAGCCATTGTTTCTTGTATCCGTGCCCCTTTGCAATTAGCAATTGGCAATTATATATAAGATCTTATTGCCATGAATGCAATTAGCAATTTCCCTGTTCCATACTTAGCCACTTTGGCAGAATTCCGCAAATATACAAACCGGTCACTCAACTGCCCCATCATGATCTCTTCCATTTTTATATTATCCCTTGCGAGTGTTCATTTCAAAATCATGAAATCCCATTCACACGGCGTGCCCTTCGCACGTTCACGAAACCTCCATTCCTTAATTGCTCTTCGTCGTACCCGCCACGTTTGCATTTCTAAATATGCAATAAATAAATTTTACAGCTAACTGTTCATCATGCACCACCAATAGAAGTTGTCATTAATCAACGAAAGGCTCATGGAGCTTTCCCATTCACAAGCATTTAACCAAGATTTAGCAAAAAGTTACATTATTCGCTCTAACAATTCATTTAAACCATCATCTACAACAAAGCAACATTATCATAAACCTATGGCATCAACTCGACACCAGTTCTGTGGAGATACAGTGAACACCTTTGGGCGTGAGGAACAAAACTTCCACTGGTCTAGGGCATTTTCTTATTACTCAACCCCTACCATGGAGAACCAAGTAATTTGGACCTCTGAGATTTCTCATGCAGGCTGTGTCCCTAAGGTTTTTGACTGTAAGGACCTGGTCTCTTGGTGCACTGATAAATTTATTGCAGAGCAAAGAATTATTCCACTGCATGACGACTCTTCTGTTTCTTTGTCACCTCAGGTCTTCCGCCAGATGTTGAAATTGCCCGAGCCAACATTGACATTCAAAGGAAAAGGTTGCAAACAGTGCCTAGCAAATCATAATAATGGATTGGACCTCTTGCCCCATTTTTTGGAAAGTCCGAATCTAGTTCTTGAAGATATCACAAGTATGCAGGTTAGTTAATTTAGAAATCCATTTCGGGAAATTTCTTGGTTGTTTACAGGAATAACGGGACAAGAGTCCATAGGTACTATTTCCCGCACAACTCTTTATATTTTGTATTTCACAGTCAATGAACAAGCCCTTTTTGATTGGGGCAGGTTAATTTCCCATGAAATCTCTTCCCAATTGTCAAGCTACAAAAGGGAAAATAAATTTTATATGTCATCCTATTTAGTTTTTGCAATAGCATATTCCTGTCAATTTCCGCAACTGTCTCTGTCCAAAAAAGTCAACTGCGAATTCCACCTAGTAACGTTCTGGTACCAGGCCTTGTGGAAGCACAAGGATTCCCACTATTTTTATGAGGTTTTTAATGGCTTCCTGTTTGTTTTCAAAATTTTGTTGTTAGGAGAAAATGCTTCCTGCATATCTGAACATGCAACTAGTTTTTTGGACAATAAGGGGACACTCCAACATCTAGATAATTACACTGTCATAAGAATTTTTGGCTCCATGGAACAACCTTCTCTCCTTTCATTTCACGTTACAGACATAATTTTTATTGCAGAAGTAGCACGTCAATACAACTACTGGTTCCATCTGTTCCAAAGGAAGAAAAAAAAAACAGTTCATTCCTCTGCCTTGGAAAATAGGGGAGTTTGTCTTGAAAAACATCAACAAAATTGACGATTTCTCAACACATTTTAGCATCTCCAACCTCAGATATGTTGAAGACATAAGAGGATTCGACCCCTATGATATTTTTAGACAACATTTACAATCACTTGGCCTCGGTGATTGTTTTGTAAATAAACACCTACCCAAAAACAGAGACAGTGATAGTCCTGCCTCTGATACCGGCGACATAGAGACAATGAAAATCTCCACTAAATTGTACACACAACAGGGGAAAGGCCCCAGTGACAAGAGTGTTCAATCCGCAAATACCACTCCAAAAAGTACCACATCCCGAAGCATCGCTCCAACGGCCCATCACAACAATAAAGAAACCCAGAGTTCTCCAAACGGAGGAGGAGATAACGACCCTCCTCACTCTAAAATTGATAGTTCTCATAAGCTTCCAATAGAGAAGAAGAGAAAAAAAAATGTGGGTCAGGCAGAAGAGCCAGAAATTCAGAGTCAGAACATGGAAGTTGACACTAATCTAGATGCCATGTTCCCCTTCCTTGATCATCCCTAAGATGACATCCACCATAGCCATCCAATGGACATATATGTTACCCAAAATTTTGACAAAGATGAATCCTTCATGTTCCAGAGCGTTGTTTTTGATAACTGGAACAAAAGATTGATATTTGAGAAAACAAATGTTAAAAATATCAAAGGAAAATCTCGTTCAGAGGTTGATGTTGCAAACATGCGGCCGTCCCAAATCTGTCAACTTCACACTGCGACTGGAGAAGCACTTCATGATTCCATTAGATGCATTGAGGCCCAGAATGCCAAACTGAAGGACTGAGTTAAGGAATTGGAAGATGCTTTCATTCCTATGCCAT
>SNQJ01S0154311.1:2374-21514 GCA_010110895.2 Picea sitchensis
AGGTCAATTCCTCGAATATTTCCACCTAGAAAGTGCAAGATAGCTGGAAAATTATAAAATGATCCATTTCAAATGATACCTTCCCATTTAAGGAGGCTTTTGGTCCCCCAAAAAATTGTTTGAATGAGGTGAGAAATTTTTTCCTTTGTACCTTCTCCCTATAGTACCATTTGGCCTTGCATGGAAGTTTTCCTTTCAACCCTATTTTCTAGAGTTCATGAGCCTACCCCTATTTGGTAGTTATGGACCTCTTATGAAAAACTATTTATCTTCTACCAACTCTACCTATTCTTATGGTCCTAATTCCCCTATGATAGGTAGGAAAATCTCCTAAATTTCTTGATCCAACTAGGAAGGATCACAGATTTTTAGATTTTGCACATTCATTACTGAGCAAATGTGCATATATGGGGGTAGATTGAGTGTATAGGCATTATCACCCACCTTCTCCAATACTTCGAAAGGACGATACTGCAAAGCCTTAATATTGTTACCAGGACCATGTAGCCTTTTTTTGTTCAAATGAAACTAAACTCTATCTCCCACCTTTATTTTTTTCTCAATTTTGCATTGATCACGTTGAGTCCTGTAATTTTCCTGTGACTTCTTCAATGTCTCATGTACTTGCAAATGGATATACCTAATCTTATGAACATTTTTTCCTTCTTTTAGTGCATCTCTTGTGATTTATTCCCTCACTCCTCCTTGTTTTCCATTTATAACATCCAAGGGCAAAGGTAGCAAATACGCAAATCAACTTTTAAAAGGGGACTTACTAGTAGAAGTTTGGATCTCTCTGTCATAATAATGTTGAATATAAATAAAAAAAAAATTCCCAGGTTTTTGTATGCTTCGAATTGTAATCCCTCAAAAGATGAACTGATGTCCTATTGACTACTTCTCTCTACCCATTTGTTTGTGGATGGAAAGTTGTGGATACTTTCAACTTGGTTCTCATCTTCTCCAAAAATTTAGTCCAAAAGGTACTTAGAAATATGGTATCCTTATTCAAGATGATACTCCTTGGTATCCCAAAGTGCACCCATACCTATTCAAAAAACATGTTTGCTACTTCTTATCCTTTGATGGTCATTTTACAAGGCATAAGAATGCACATCTTACTTAACCTATCAACTACAACAAATACATAGTCATGTCCCTTCTTGGCAGTTGGAAAACCACCCACAAAATCCATGGTGATGTGATCCTAGGGTCTAGTGGGTATAGGGAAGGAATGGTATAAACCTTGATTTCTACTACTAGGCTTGCTAATACAACAAAATATGCATCCTCTAATAAACTAAGCTACATATTCTCACATTTTGGGCTAGTACACATACCTTTGTAAGTTAGCAACTATATCCCCAATAAAAAAATGTTGCACCACCTTGGAGGTGTGAGCCTCTATGATAATTTGTAGACTTTCACCTTTAGGAACACAATGCTTTTCCAACTTGTATAAAAACGCATTTCGTAGATGGTAGTGAGCCTTACCATCACCTTCTGCTATATGAAGTTTTCCTTGTAGTTGTTGAAACACCTCTCTAAAGTCCTCATCTTTCATGTATGCATCATGGGTAAAAGGATCCATGTGCATAAGAGTTACCAAAGTTGTACAATGTTGGATTTGGGTGGTGTTGAAAGCATGTCTACCAAGTTATTAGTTCTTCCCTTCCTATATTTGAAGACTAGATGAAATTTCTACAAAAACACCATCCACTTGTAGTGTTGGGTTAGTTGAAGCTTAATTTGGGCCTACAAATATTGTAGTGGCCAATTATTAGTGTGGATAATGGTTTACTTTACCATCAGATAGTTCTTCCACTTCTTAACATCTTGAATCAAGGCATAAAGTTCGTTATCATACATAGGGTAGTTCAAGAATCCAACATGAAACATTTCAAAATGATAGCATATCATCTTACATCCTTGCATCAAGACTACTCACTTGCATCTATCTCCACTTTGAAATGAGTCTTCAAGTTAGGAAATGCAAGAACTGGTGGTGGACTGATCTTCCATTTTATCTCATTGAACGTTTTCTATTGATTATTTCCCCATTGGAAACTCTTATTGCTACTTGTTATGGCATGAAGTGACATAGCTAAAACTTTAAAAGATGCTATAAACTTCCATAGGTACTAATATTCCCCAAAAAAACTCCTAACTTCAATGACATTATTAGGAAATGGCCACTTTAGGATGGCCTCCATCTTTGCATGATCTATATTGAGTTCCCTTCCACCAATCACATACCCCAATTACACCAATGGTTACTAGGCAAACTCATATTTCTTATGTTAGGGACCTAACCTCCCTAACCCCTCACGTAGGTAGTGTTGCACCTCTTTTGTCACCTAAATGAGGAAAATAAGGGTGCTTACAAGCCCAGTTGGGTCAACTAGGAAAGACAACAGTAGAGGAAAGAGTTAGAAATACAAAGCATAAAAGATAAGCAAAGAATTAAACTAAGAATGATAAAAGGAATTAAACTATAGTGCATAAGGACATTAGAGCAAGAAACAAACAAGACTCATGCCACCAATGGAAAGGATTATATTAGTGGAAATAAAACACCAAAGAGAAAGGGAGACTTTGGGTCCCCTCTTCCTGCAAGGGAGGGCTCTTGGACCCCCAAATGTTGAGCTCTTCTTACAAGTGAGGAATTAAACTGAAATGGTGAAGAGAATCCAAAGCACATCCAATCTAGAGGTGATATGAATGGATAATTGAAATGGTGCTAGCATGCTCTTGATGAGGAAAGAGGATCCTTCAAGAGAATATCAACATCATAACAATACAAATGAATTCCTTTTTAAAATGTAGTGCACCCATGGCCTATTTTATAGCATAACTTTGAGGCATTATTCAACCAGCTTTTAGTGTGAACAAGGGGGCATTTAGGGCACCCTTAGGTATTTGATCAACCACCCAGCCGAATTCAGTCAAGATTTGGATGTCAAATCGACTTGGAAGATGAACCAGAAGTGGGTGGGAGGCCGACCAATATCATAAATGTGCCATTTTGAGGGATACGTGGTTTTTTGCATCCACAGTCGCGCATCGTGCACATGTGTGCTTTTCCTGCATTTCTGAATGGTGCATGTGTGCACGCTCCTTGTGTAGTCTTAGAGCATGCTGATTTTATTGTTGGTTGTATAGTTTTGGACCTTTTGGAAATGCATTTTTGGTCATTTTTGGTCTATGGGTGAACTAATAGACGCTGGATTCCTGTAACCATTTGCGGATGAAATTTCAGTGATAACAGATGCCCCCTGATGGATGAGGTTAGGATCATACGTATAGCCTAAATTCATCAATGTTTCTTCTACTAAGAGTGCCATTGTAAGAAAGAGCGATAATGAGAGTATCAAGAATGACCCGTTGGAGGGAGAGGGCAACCTGTAGGACCCAACCTTTCGCAAGGTGTAAAAAATAAATTGTGTATAAACAAGGCGGGCATGCCCCATGCTCGTGTCATGTAACTAAAAAAAGATGTAATACAGTAACTAAAGATGTGTGTGTACATAGATCACTGCAGCGCCCTCCGGGGCGGTTTGATAATAATAGAGGACAATTCTGATGGTGAAAAAACTATGAAAAAGGTAAGGACACCTGTGAGAAGTGTCGATAATGTGCAAACATTGATAGCCAATCAAATTTCAGAGGTCTTCGGCTAAGATAAAAAAAATGCAATAGTCGCAAAGTAAGACCCACCGTAACATGAGATAGTGTTGAAGTCAAATGTTATGGGGGTCAATAGTAGCAAAGAACAATGGCGGTTTTCCCTGTGTCGTTCGAGACTCCTCATTGTAAAGGTAATGAGAGTCAAGATACTGTCGCCCTTATGGAAACTGTGTTGATGTCAACAGAAAGGGAGACACGACTCTAAGAAGCAAAGGGATCCCTGAAATCCATTGGATGACATAAAGAACTAATGAGATCAAGAACTGATGAGATATATGGACGAAGTCAAGATGCGGTGAGACTCAAGACTGCCCTTGGTTGGGGAGATATGCAAAGCAGCAACAACCGTAAAACTAAATCTAGCATCAGGGAGACAACTAGACGAGGGTGAGTTGTGCCAGAGGCGTGACAAAATGGACAAACATAGAGATCAACAAGGTATATGGATTGTAAGATAATCGGGGTTTATGGATAATGTCATTGATGAGAGGAAGTGAAAAATGCCCCAAATAAGGGAAACAAGGGTTGCTTTGTCAGGAAAAGGAAGGTCGCTAAAGGCGACAACAAAAAGCTATGAAAATGCGAAAAAGGGTTTGTATAATTACCAAAAGAATAAAAAAATAAGTTGGGATAACTGTGCAGATATAGAAACGGGTGCCCCGGTGTAAGATGGCTTGGCCTGATGATAGCGCAAGTTGCTTGGAAAAATAAGTGGAGGGTTGGGGCCCCATAGGCGGGTTTCTGTATTAGGGAAATGTATATGGGACAATCTGTAGATGGGAAAACTGATGGTGGATGAAATGGATGGTGAATGATACTGTGGAAGTGCAGTCAACATAGAACCATGATGAGGCAACCTGGGAGTCCATTGGGTAAGTTAGCAAAATGAGGAGAAGGAGTATGTGGCTGATTCTCGAAAAATGCATAAGACTAACGAGACTCCCATCTCTAAAGGGTAAAAGAAGCATGAGTGTCGAAATGACAAGGGGGACTATGAATAGGACAACTCATGTGGGGAATAACGCTACCAGGTGACAGTACCAAAATGCAGTGGAGGTGACGGTACTGCAGAGCCGGATATATGGACCCTACAGATAAATGTCAGAGGGTGTTAGTCGAGATGCAAATGATATTTAGAGGGAATGACTGCATGCCAGTATCGATGATATACCTAAAATGGTAGCACGGATGGAGGATGACCAAGTACCTAAATATATGAAAACCAAATACCCGACGTGAACAATATCTAAAGATAAAGAACATTTAACAGTTATTCAACAAGATGTGAATGTGAGCATGTGTACCTGAGTGTGAGTATGATAAAAAAATGCTCCCTAGGGGGCGAGAGTGGAAAGTAGCCCAGGGAATATGATTGTGTAGGTGGTGGGATTCTGGTCCCGTGGCTAAAGACGAATTGAAAAACGGACGTTCGGAGCTCCCGGAATTAAGTCTGCAATTTAGGCAAAATGGACTATATATAGCTGTAGGGCCCACAATGCCACCTCATTTGTACCTTCTGTCGTAGTGAGTGGACGGGCGATTTGACAGGAGATTTGGAGATTTCGGGTGATCAAGGTAGTCGTTCTAGGATCCACGAGTTTAAGGTTAGTCGTCATATCCTCTTGCATAGGACTTAGGGTTTTGTTTTTTGGGCAGGGCTGTATGGGGGTCATACAAGGGGTTTTAGTGAGTGTGGGCCCCTCAGTGCACGAGCGATCAAAGGATACCCACACATGTGTGGGTGGCTATATCTTTGACAAGCGTGCACGGGGGTGCTCAAGTGAGGAAAACAGGCGCACATGGGATGCACTCTTGTGCGAATCACAACTACCCATGTGTGCGTGGCTGTGGTCCTGATAGTTGCGCATATGTGTGCAACTGTGTGACGAATAGTCGCACCCTAAGGCACGTCTGTGTATGTGACAGGGGCACATGCGTGTGCCCCTGTATCGCTGACAGGAGCGCATGTGTGCACGATTGTGGGATGAACAGGCGTGCATATGTGCATGCCTGTGGGGAAAACAACCACGCCTTTGATGCAAAGATGAAAAGTGTAAAAAATTGACTTTTTGGGATTGTTTAGATGTTTGTTATGGGTGATGATAGTGGATTGAGTATTGTATATGTGGATGCAGGTGACCAGTCTTGACGATGTCGATTCATTGGAGGGAGAGAGATTGGTCACTCCTGTAGGAGGAAGTGACCAATGAGGAGTCGTCGGTCCATGATACTTTGGTATCTTGTGGGTTGTTGAAGTTCTTTGAGTTCCCCTTGATACGGGCCAAGGAGTACCTCTTGCAGTTCTTGATTCGGATGTGGAGTCCAGATCTGCATTGGTTTATGGTGCGGGGTGAGTAGCTTCCTTTTACTACGTTGGAGGATGTATACTTTCTAACGGGGCTCCCTTTTCGGGGAACCCCTTTACCGGCGGAGCCTGTGATATCGGAGGACAGGCAGTCGGTTACCTTAGCCCGGAGGTACTATACGGGAGAGAACTTCATGTCGGGTTCTGTGGTGAGTATTGGGGCGATGGACACCCTTGTTCATCATTGTGTGGCAGCGATGGTTGTGAGAGTATATGGGTCCCTCATGACTCAGCGGATCAGTGGTGGTCAGCTGAGGATTATGGAGAGGGCACTGGCAGGTGAGCGTTTCACCTGGGGCTTGATGTTGCATGCCAAGATGTTAGGGTAGCTGGATAGGTATCGAGCTGTAGACTTGGGGGAGTTCTCTTTTGGGTATATCTTGGTGGCGTGGTTCCTAGAGAGGGTGCCTATGTTGTGCCCAAGAGTGTTGTTGGGTGCACCTGGTGTGCAAGAGCTGTGATTGAGGTGGTTGGCGACGATTTTGATTCATCACGGTGGTTGGGAGGGTGGCCACTATTTCACGGCCAAGGCTGCACAGGTGTGGTTTCATATTCCAGAGATCATACTTCGATACCCATATTTCAGGGTGGACTTCCGGGATGATCTAGAGATGGTGTTACCCCAGGAGAGGTGTTCGACCACATAGGTATGATGTGATATTTTGATTTTTTTTAGATAGTATAACATGTAGATTTTTATGTATGGGTGTATGATGATGCTATCATTTTTTTTGTATGTGCATATGTGGGGCCTCGTGGGCATGAGGTTGATATGGTTAGAG
The DNA here is from genome assembly GCA_010110895.2 of Picea sitchensis. Taxonomy (NCBI): domain Eukaryota; kingdom Viridiplantae; phylum Streptophyta; class Pinopsida; order Pinales; family Pinaceae; genus Picea; species Picea sitchensis. The sequence goes on from SNQJ01S0154311.1 coordinate 9,209, forward strand.
CGCCAACTTGTCAGGGGCTAGTGAGGCCTCCACGGGGAGAGTCGCGGGCAGGAGAGAGGCGACGACGGGAGGATGCTTAGGTGAGACCCATTGATGAGGAGAGAGCGGATAGGAGATGCCTCTTTGATGACCCTGGTGCAGGGTTGTCACATGCTCCTCTGGCCGAGGTTGGGGGAGATTTTGAGGATATTCGCCATGTGGTGGATGATTTTATCTATGAAGGCATGTGGTGGACGTTTTTATCTATGACTCCAGATTTGATGGAAATATCAATTTTGATGGTTGGGGAAAAATTGGCCATATTTCCTTCTTCAAAAGCGTCGGGGGTAGGGATAGGGTTATTGAACCAATCTATATTCCCAGATGGGAGAAAATATTTGGTTTCAATTGCGTATATGGGGTTTTGGTTAGGAGGTGTGAAGGCTTAATGGGAAAGAAAGAGCGCTCTGTGGTGGAGTGCATCCCATGGGAAATTGTGGGTAGTTAACTCTTCGAGGATGTCCTCATCACAGTGGAACTGTTGAGAATATAAGGGATCCAAAAGGGTAATGTTGGTGATTGTTACTATGTGGTTGTCTTCTAATAGAGAAGGGGTGGGTGGGGTGATGCAAGGGGGTTGCGATGGTTCGCTCGTCATAAACCAAATATCAAGATATGGTGGGCTGAAAATGGTAGTCAGGCATAGAATTTCCATGGGGAGATAAACTAGAGAGTTGGGAGGATTTGGAGGTAAATATTCCTCGAGACTATCCATGAACCACAGAGAATTGGGAGGGTTTGGGGGTAAATCCTCCTCTAGGCTATCGAGGAACCATGGAGGGGTAGGGAGTCCCTCTGGTTCGGGGGAGAATATATAAACAACATTGGGAGAGGGAATAGGGGGAATTCCTGACGTCGATGGTGGTGCGATGATAGGAGGATTTTGAATCAGGGCCATTTGTTGATGCCTGTATTCAAGAATCATGGGACACTGGTAGGTAAAATGGTCTAGCGAGTTACAAAGAGAGAAAGGGCATATCATCCATTCATTGACTGAGGTCATGACATAATGGATGTCGGTAAGAGGTGTTTGAGATGACGTGGATGGAGTGGGTTCTTGCTGAAATCTCTAGCGTACTGTTGTTAGCGTCTGTCGGAATTGAGGTAAGGCTGGAAAATGGTGTGTTTAATTTCCATATTCTGAACAGATGGTGCATGCAAATTTGGTTCACAGTCCCTTGCTACTGGTGTTAGGGGAGATAGCGACAGTACTTGATGAAGCGATGAGCGGTGGTGGTGCTCGAGGGAGTTGAATTAGATAGCATATCTCTAGTAGAGATGGGCATTTATTGGTGGGGTGTCCGTCTTTCTTGTATAGTGTGCAAGGAGGTTGGACATGTGGGGGTAAAGGAGTGGTGGGCTCTTTCTTCTTTATTCTTCCCCCAATAGTAGAAGTGGTGCTAGTGGGTGGGGGTGTGGGTGGTTCGGTGGGAGTAGGTATTGGAATTTTCATCGGGATTCCTTTGGTTTGAGGAGGGAGGGATGGTTGAGGGACCATGGCTAGTGGATGTAGATACCATACTGGGATTTCCAGTACCATATTGGGAAGGGTAATCATTGCGGCTACTTGGAAATATTGTACGCCTGGTTGAGGGTAAAAGAAGGGGATTTGAGTAAGGGCTTGGGGGATAGTTTCCCAAACTGGGATGTGACCTTGGGGTAAGGTGAAATCAGGAACAGGTGAAGCTGAATGGATTTTAGGTAATTCCTAAGGAAGAATATCTGCAACTAGTGGGACGTCAGGCATAAGAGAGGCCTCATTGGGAGGAAGGGTATCTCCAATTTCAGTTCCATTGGATGAGACGACACATACCTGTGCGAGAGGATGGATGATCTGTGGTGCTCCATGGTATGTACCTAGCAAGGATGGGTCTTTGAAAATTACGGGGCCCATCTCGATGAGTGGGTAAGTATCGGGATTAGTGTGGATGAAAGGAAGGATGTTATCGATGTTGGCAGAAAGGTTAGGCTCATAATGTGAAACCTGATTGATGGTAATGATCTTCCCGTTATGGGGGAATATCATGGTTCAAAACATGGAAGAGGCCACTGCCTTCATAGAATACATGTAGTTACCACCGAACAAGATATTATAATCGAGCAGGGCATCGATAACCTCCATGTCAATAAGAATGGTTTTTCCCCCGAGTTCAATGGGGACATTCTAGAAGAGATCTTTGGGGGAAGATGGTCGTCCGTCATAAGCTCTTAAGGTAATGGCAGATGGTATGAGTTTGGGGGAACCTAGTTTTTTCCATACGAATTTGGACATGATGCATGTGGATGCACCTTCATTAATGATGCATCGATGAACTGTAATGTTCCATATTTTAACTGGTATTTGAAAAGCGATAAGAGTGGGGAGACGAGGTTCTCCACTATCGAGATCAAATATGATGAGTCGGGTATTAGCAGGGTCGACTGCCCCCAGGGATGAAAGTAATGATTTCCGCTAAGTGGGACAATTTTGAAGGACTTCTAAGACTGACATGGCAGTAGGTGATTGAGCCAAGTCATCGACCAAACTGTAATTATGAGCCACCCTAGCCTGAGGGTTGTGAAAATTCCTGTGCAATGGGATGCGAGGAATACGAAGGGGCGTTTCAGTATTAGGGAGAGGAATCATCAAAGGGGGTCCAACTATGACTGGGGGTGCTTCCGAGGTGGTTGGAGCAGACTTTGGGGGTGTGTTGTATTGACAATTGCGCGTTTGTAGAAGGACTTCTTCCTCGCTAGTGAGGAGGATAGTGCGATCTGTAGGATTGCCCGGATTGGGATGTTGTCCCATCTGTGGTGGGGAAGGCTGCATGTCTTGTTGGGTGTTCATCACCCCTTGGTGTGGAATAGGGTTTTGCAACACGGCTGGGGGTGGTTGCTGCACATGTTTTTGTGGGGCCTACTAAGGGGCAAGAGGTGCTAGAGGACGTGGTCCATTCACAGAGTCTTTCATCCATTTAAAGTCAACGATTTGGGGGCAGTTGTGAGTATAGTGACCAAACTCACCACAGAGGGAACAAGGGAAGTTAGTCCGAAGGTTGTTGTTATTTTTCCCTTGGCGCTTGTTATTATTTCCCCCTTGAGGGTTATGGTTTCCCCTAGCAGGTTGGTTTTGTTGGGGGTGATTCCCTCCTTGCCCTGGATTATTATTGTTCCATTTTTTGCCTTTCCTTTTGTCATTATTCTACTGATGGGTCGGAGTTTCCATATTCAATTGTTCAAAATTTTGATATTACTGAATGGGAGAAGGTTGAACAAAATTAACCCCAACGTGTGGGTGTCCTTGTGGTGGAGCCATGGTCTATCTAGGGCCAGGAAATGGAAAGTACAGATTATTTTGTGGCAATGATCCGTAAGATACATAGGAAGGCATGACGCTTTCATTAGTACTTAGGGTATAAGATGAGGTAGAGGGAGTACTAGAAATTGGTTGGATAGGTGGGCGTATTACGGGTGCCGACAGGGTTCCACTTATGGGTGGAGGGGGGGCAACAAGGTATGGTTGTTGATAAGAAGGAGGAGGATAATAAGGGGGTCCTCCATATACCTGTGGATAGTGGGGTATGCCATACATAGGTGGTTGTTGGGGTTGTGGATTGTGATGTGTGGTGTTACCAATCAATCCACCTACTAAGTGAGACATCCCAAGTTTGTCTTGGCCAAATGGTATGAGTCTTGGGAGGTCAGGTAGCACTATGTATAAGTATCCAGATTGTGAATAGATGAGGTGGTATTGTTGAGCCTTGCGAATTGCTTCTTCTTCTGATTGGGGGGAGGTGGAATCCACATCTTTACCGAGGAGAGAGACAAGTGATCTGAGAAATGAATCAAGGCATTGTTGTTTGGTGGTTTCTTCTTTGCAAAAAATACATTGTCGACGCCACTCGTGAATGTGGTTAATGATATGGGTGGCTGAGGTTTGTTTAAAATCAGAGAGTAGTTCGAGACCATTGTCATGGCAGATGGGTAATTGAAATAAGGTTAAAAAGGCTTTGACCAAAGATTCAAAAGTCGCATGGGACCCTAATTTTTCGTCTACATACCACTTGGCTAATGGGCCAGTGAGTGTGCGTTGAAATAACCTTAGTCAGATGGAATCATCCATGATGTTGTTTGAAGAGAACCATAAGTGGAAGGTCATGACATTGTTGGTAGGGTTGTATTCTGCCTTTCCTTCAAACTTGGGGATGTCTGAAGGTAGTTCGATAGGCATTGCAGGCCATGTGGGGTCATGCAATATGGGATCTTTGTGAGTTTTCTAAGATTTGGTATTTTGAGGGAAGACAAGTATGCCATCTAAAGTGGTGGTGGAGGATTAGTTCCAGCCACGGTGTGAGTGTTTTGTGTACTTGACCCTTGAGGGGGACTAGGTGGGTTTGTACTTCCCCCTTGAGAAGAAGTTGGCCTCCCGCTTCCGTGTAAAGGAGAGCAAGTGGATGGTTGACCTTGGGAAGTGGAACCAAGAAAAGATGATCCTAATATAGTAGCACTCACAGGGGTGTGAGAAGGTGAAGTTGATGAGGGGACAATACTAGGAACTCCCCCTAGGAGAGGAGGGAGTTTTAGCAAGTGTCTGGAATGACGAGGATCTTGTGGTTCCCCTATGATGTTTGGCTAGCTAAGTGGATGTGTGCAAATGGTGATGAGAGAAAATAAATGAACAATATATTTTGTTGTAATTTCTTGAACTTTCCCAATATATTTCACAATCAAATGTAATAATAAGGGCATCATACATAAAGGAATTTTATAAAGAAGCATATATGTGGATAGGTGGATTTTGTCTGCGTGGGAGAACAAAGAAAAAAAATGCTCGTGTCCTAAAAGATGTAACATCCTCTCTCAAATAAAATTGGACCTTCCAATAGCACTTGATAGTGGGGTCTGAAGCCACTGGAAGAGGAACAAGTGAAGGATGAAGTAATAAGTTATAATGAGGAGTAGAGGGGGCATATCTCGAAAGAGCTGGCAATATTTCCCAATAGCCACACAAAATATGATCAAGGTGCAATTGCAGCCCACAATTTCCACTTGGGTAGATGTCCTAAAATTTGGTCACTAGGTACCTCGGTCAAAGTGCGACATTTAGATTTTTGGCCTCAGAAATGGGTCACGAGTTGGATCCCGTCCAAGAGGTGGGTGCCTTAAGGGGGGACACACAAAACAACCAGACCTCAGCCTTCAACCCTTCATAGGTATTTCCCTTCCTTATGGTGTAGGAACACTTGGCTTGGAGGATTTAAAGTTCCCTATTTGACAACTTCTACTGTTTGAAGATGTGAGAACTAGATAACGAGGAGTTATTTGGATGCCTATCCCTCATATCCTACCTAGACTAAAACAATTCTTTTGGCACCTCCTGTGGAGGAAAACTTAGTGAGTTTTTAGAAAGAGTTTAGGTGTGGTTGTTTGAGAGGGTGAGGGTTTGAACCAACCTCGTTGAAATTAAGTGGGAGTGGATAGTCTCGTCAAAAAAGGGTGGGGCGTTTTAGAATCATGTTGGAGGAAACTTACTTTTACCTCCACGATTTATAGAAAAGACTATGTGAGTGATTGGTGAACTTTCTGTGTGAACAAGTGAAAGTGTGCCAATTTTTATACTTTAGGTGTCACCTTGCTGCATGTGCACTTTGCTTGGTCCTTACAAGTCTTGATTACCTAAGTTACTATGTGTCATTGGTACAACCTTGCAGAATTTTAAAGTACCTATGAAACTAGCATGTCGACATGTGGGTCCTTACTATTCCTTTAACTCCCTATTGTGATTTAATCTAAGAAACCTTTGAAACTATGCTAGATTGTGGACATGTGGGCATGTATGGTCCCATTACAAAACCTTTAAACTTCCCTAGTGATTTAATCTAAGAAAGTAAATTTCAACACTATCCTATCTTTGTAGCATGTGGGCATGTATGGGCCCTTACAATTTTAAGATGTGTTTGAAAAATAAACTAAGAGGAGTCCCGAGGGGGTTGTTGTCCTCTCTTAAATATTTTTTTCTTTTTAAGGGAGATGAAATTTTCCTTCAATCTCTTTCTGATTCTCAAGATCACTTTAGGGCGTGAGAGAAGAGCATACGCAATTATTGATATCCAATTTTTGGTCCCAATGCAAGTTTTATATGTGATGTAGAATGATTCCAACTTAACCTTAGTCAAAGAAATTCGTCCATGTGGAAAAATGAAAAACAAAAAGAGGAAAAATAATGATTTTAACCCCTAAGTGCCTATGTTTTGACTAATCCCTTTATATGGAGAGGGAATGTAAGTGTGGTGCAGATTAAAATATGCATGGAATCAATTTTAATAAGGCTATGGGCCCTCCACACATTACAAAACCTTACAATGTGTAATTTTCTGAGCAGATGCACGAGTCTCAAAGTAGACAAGGGCACATATGGTGCCAATGCGCAGGTTGAAAGTGACCTTTGGGAACAGGTGCGTAGGGTGCTCTGTGCAGAACAATGGGTTCAGTGCACATGTGCTGAAGACGTGTCTGTGGTTTGAAAAACCTGTGCACGTCTGACACACGACCGTGAGGAAAATTTCGAACGAAATTCTCTAAACTCAGCTTTGAATTTTACTTTTTGCAGGTCGGCTTGGACCGGTTATGGTACCTCCAGGTTAAATAAACAAAAAGAAGAGCTAAAATAACCCAAATGGGGTAGGAAATTGATACCTTTCCCTAGCGGAGTCGCTAATATGTTGCACCTCTTTTGTCACCTAAATGAGCAAAATAAGGGTGCTTACAAGCCTAGTTGGGTCGGCTAGGCAAGACAACAGTAGAGGAAAGAGTTATAAATATAAAGCATAAAATATAAGAAAAGAATTAAACTAAGAATGATAAAAGGAATTAAACTATAGTGCATAAGGACATTAGAACAAGAAAAAAAAAAGTCTCATGCCATCAATGGAAAGGATTATATCAGTGAAAAGAAAACACCAAAGAGAAAGGGAGACTTTGGGTCCCCTCTTCCTCCAAGGGAGGGATCTTGGACCCCGAAATGTTGAGTTCTTCTTACAAGTGAGGAATTAAACTGAAATGGTGAAGAGAATCCAAAGCACATCCAATCTAGAGGTGATATGAATGACTAATTGAAATGGTGCTAGCATGCTCTTGATGAGGAAAGAGGATCCTCCAAGAGAATATCAACAACATAACAATACAAATGAAAAACTTTTTAAAATGTAGTGCACCCATGGCCTCTTTTATAGCATAACTTAGAGGCATTATTCAACCAACTTTTAGTGTGAACAAGCAGCCATTTAAGCCAGCCGGATTCAGCTGAGATTTGGATGTCAAATCAACTTTGAAGCTGAACTAGAAGTGGGTGGGAGGCTGACCAATATCATAAATGCGTCATTTTGAGGGATGCACATTTTTTTGCATCCACAATCGCGCATCATGCACATGTGCACTTTTCCTACGTTTCCGAATGATGCATGTGCATGCGTTCCTTCTATAGTCTTAGCACATGATGATTTTGTTGCTGATTGTATAGTTTTGGAGCTTTTGGAAATGCATTTTTGGTCATTTTTGGTCCATGGGTGAACTAATAGATGCTGGATTCCTGTAACCATTTGTGGACGAAATTTTAGTGATAACAGGTAGAATAATATATTTTCCCTATAATAAAGGCCGACATTAGTTAATAAGGCCTATTTAATAAATGTGAACAAGTCAATGTAAGAATACCTAATAGAAGTTTCTGCTTCTAGAAAGATATTCCTCTAGAATGTTCTTTAGAAGATAGAATTAGTATAAATGAGAGTAGGAGGAATGACAGATCTTTGTCTTGAGAATTATTGTAATAGAGATTTTCTTTGCTAGAGGTTTCCCCCTAGAAGAGGAATGAGAACATTGATTTCTTTGAATAAAGGTATTATTTGTGGTATTTCTCTTCTCAATATTTTGTTGTTCCATTGATATATGTTGAATATTCTTATTTTTTCATATTATATTACATCTGGTACCTTACAAGTTGTATCAGAGCACTTTCCTTGGTAGGAATTGTGGGCAATGTTTTTCCAGGGTAGAGACGAGTATTGTTGGCATGTTTAAAGCATAAATATTTTTCATTCAATGAGTAAAATTGTGGTGGGGAAGACTACATGCAGGAGATATAGAAAGTTTCATGGGGTTTCTTAGAAACCAAAGTTTCTCCCTTTTTGGAAACCTCTATAACCCCTGTTGGTACCCCTTGAGTAATACCGCATAAGATAGAATATATACACAACTATCACTCCCACATATCAATAGGTATATCAAGAGTCCCCTAGGTCTCCTAAATTCATCCCTAGTTCAACCAATAGGACGCTTGATTTCTATAGTTCCACCAAGAAAAGCACTCGAGAAGATACTATATAGTACCTAGATAATTGAGTAGTACGAATAAGGGTATGGTCAAGCCTCCTTAGTCGGTGCCTTGAGATATTGGGTCGAGTACCACTATTTGACCCCACACATATATCAGAGAGCTATAGCACATGGAAAACCCTTGTCTATAGGAACCTTTCAAACCCTAACCTAGGGGAAACATACCAAACAAGGATCCGAAATGATATTCCGGCCGCACAACCTTACGTCTTACATTTTGGTTGTGAAATTACTACACATTTTTTTCTATTAAGAATTTGGAAATTTCAACACTGTCGTATTATATAGTTCGGAGTATAACTTTGTAGGAGTAAAAAATATAAGTATGGGTCCTTCCTGGACCATTATTTAATACCTATCCCATTTGATTCCCCACTTCGCCTTGATCGTAGTGGTACCTATCATTTTTAAGTATTTTTATCTATTGGACCCAACCCCTTCTCGACACCCTTGTTTGGAACCTATACCATTGAATTCCTCTCTTTGCACTAATCATCATGGTACCATTCATGAGTAAACCATTTCCTGTGAATACCCACCCACTTCATTTCTCCTCCCAATGGCCCACACCCACAACCAAAACTGGGAAAAATGCCTCACTTCCCTGGACAAAGTTAATGAGAAAAATAGAACTGATATCTCTACCCTTACTTAAATTCCCTGCTTGCCCCAATAGAATCACTTCCTACACTAGTAAACCACTTGAAATCCATGTTTCAACAATCCCAAGAATTAGTGAACAAATTTACTGAATTATTTATGCAAGCCCAAGATCCCTTCTCTTTTGCACCACCTTATAACCCCGAAGGCATTGAATCCTCCCATTCCACATCCTTTCCTTCCAACCACTTTCATCGGGACCTGGGTCTTCATAGAGTGGAGGTGAACAAATTTGATGGCTCAAATCCCAATAACTGGGTCATTCAAATGGAACACTATTTCTCTTTGTACAACATTATTGATGAGTTGGCCAAACTCCAATATGGTGTTCTCCATATAGATCCTAAATGATGACAATGGATAAAAAATTCTCTCCAAGGGTATGTGGCTTGGAATCAATTTGTTTCATATATTTATGAACACTTTGAAACTAACACCCACCATTTAGGACATTTGATCAACTTGAAACAATCTGGCATAGTGGAAGACTTTATAGTTGGCTTTGATCACTCGACTTTTTGCATGGAGGGCATGTCAGATTATTTTTTTCGAGAATGATTTATCATTGGCCTCAAGGATGAGATATGTGTGCATGTCTTAATGCCTCGCCCTCAAACTTAGGTGGAAGATACTAAAAGAGATAAGGAATCACAATAGGTTGTCTCTTCTCAAACAAGAAAACACTCCTTTATTGCCCACCCTAAAACCTCCACTCCCACCCTTCCTCCCACTCCACTAAAGATCCATAAATTGACTTAGGAAGAAATGGTTGAATGCCAACTCAAGGGCCTTTTCTATAATTATGATGATAAATATCTTTCAGGGCACAACTGTAAGTAACAAAATCTTTTTATGGCCATCTATGATGATGTTTTTGAAGAAGAGGTGGAGGATCCCCCTATGGAAGAGTTACCTAATCCAACTAATCTTAATCCTCCCTCTGACCCCCCAAAAGTTGAACCGGTCATTGGAATGAGTGGCCTCATTGTCTTCTCTACTCCCCAAACCCTTAAGCTAATTGGAAACATTAAACATCGGAAGGTCATCATCCTAATTGACAGTGGAAGAACTCATAATTTTATTTATCCTCACATTTCCCAACGACCCAATTTCTATATATGTGCATTCAACAAATTTCAAATCATAATTCTGAATGGAGGTTCCAAGAAATGTGGGGGGTGTTGTGAAAATGTGTTTCTCCAAATTGGTCAGTAGAACTTGGAGTCTCATATGTTTTCTATTGACATGGGTTATTGCAAATTTGTGCTCGGTGTGGAATGGTTATGCACTCTTGGCCCCATCCTCATGGATTTTAAGGAATTAAACATGCAATTCCAATAAGAGGGCCAACAATATAAGTTCAAAGGCATCACAACAGGCTCCCCTTGTTGCATTATGTTGTCATTGATGTCAAAGAGTTTATGTCTTTTCATAGTATCATTGATGTATTGATTGATGGCCTATGTTGTCATAGATGTAATTGATGTCAAAGGATTGATGTAATAAATGTAAAGTTGTGTCATAGTGATGTATTGTCATGGATTGATGTATAGATGAGATGATGTAAAGGTTGGTCATTGTTGTTTTTTCATGGCTGATAGGAATTACCAAATGGATTATCTCCAAAGTGGTTCCCTTATGGTGAAAGCCCTCATGGGAAGATGCTTTGTGAATTCCAAATGGTTAAGTGGTTGAGTTATCCCGACAGTATGGTTAGGGAACCCAAGTTTGTTTAAGGAATAATATTATGAAAATCAATGAATTTTTCAGTGAAACTATTCTATATGGATAGTTCTCATCATGCCATTTATAGTGATATGTGGAACGTCACATAAATCCTCACAGTTAGAGAGTTATGGCCTTGTGAAGTTGGAGAACCCTCATGTGTTGTCTAGATGCCCCTAGAAGGTCAAAGAAGTCATATTATTATAGAAACTCCTAGAAGATATTGACAATTCAAAGTGGTTAATCATGGGTTAAGAAGTTTTAACAAGAAAATAATTAAAAATAAATTAGTTGCAACTAGAAGTGAAGAAGTTACTATTTGTGGAGAAAGTAGTTATAAGTGGACAAAAGTGGGTTAGCCCCTAAAAGAAGGAAGTTGGTTAGAGTTGGTTAGATGAGGAAGCTACATGGAGAAGTATAAATAAGAGAGAAAGGGTCTCTTATGGGTGTGACCTTCTTGAGCATATTGAATATCTATTCTAGTTGAAGATTCATTGCAGGTATTCATGGATGCATCAAAAGTTTCGTAAGTCTGAGGTTTTGATGGATAAAGTTTCGGAGGTTCTAAAAATCCTAGTTTTCTAAAGAAGTAGGCGGGCTGCAGTGAGATAGGGAACGTATGTACATGGGATGCAGTGAATCAGGGATCAAACACATGCGAGTTGAATGAGATCAGGGTGCGTACAGTTGGAAAGAGTCATGGAAGCTTGAGTAAGAGCTGGTGCTAGGTTCCTGAAGTCTGAAGCAAGTTCCATATCAACATTCTACAGGTTCATATCTACCACAAAGGTTCTAGTATTTACATGTATTGTCTTGATGTTTATACTTTCTCAATTTATGGTAAATTCTTGATGCATTCTTTGTATGGTTGTATTGATGTCTAAATATGGTAGCTTGTTGGTTGAATAGTTCAGATTTTTTTCTAATTGAGGAATATCCATAAGCTGCGATGGTGTATGGTTGAGGAGCATGTATAGGTTGTTGGATGGCATATACATGTTTGTGATTGGTTATGGTACATATTAGGCAGTGAAAGGAAGAATGAGGTGACAAATCAGAAGTGGATGTGATAGAGGAAAAAAGGGTCTGAAGTGCCATAAGGTTGAAGTTTCAGAAACCCTGGTTTCTAAAGGTGTATGTAGGATGAAAATGGGTCAGGATGTGTACATACACATGATGCAGTATAGGAAGTTTGTGTACATATGAGGGATGTAATATAAACATGTTGCATACATGTTGACAAATTGGCATCCATTTACAAGCTGAGTCTTGGAATGGAGGATTGATTCCTCTTCTCAGTTGGTGTTGTGATTTGTAGGCTAAGTCTTGCATTGAGAGTGGGTGCTTGTTAAGCCCTAATATTGGATCATTACCCCTTAATTGGGGCATATTATATTAGTAATTTTATTTTATTTATGTCGGCTTTAGGCCATTAGTTGTAATTATACCTCCTAGTCTCCTATATATACCAAGGAGTCATTTTCATTTTGAATAATCTTGTACTTGAAC
>SNQJ01S0154313.1:10790-33408 GCA_010110895.2 Picea sitchensis
TTTCAAGTAAGCAAACATAATACAATTTCAAATTGGAATACAAAGATTATCAAAACCACCTATAAACATACACTTGCAATTTCAAATGAACACAGATACATTATACAAACATAAGTAAACATCATTGTAAAAACTACTAACATACATACATAAGTAATTTGAATTAAGCAACAAACAATATACAATGTCACATTAGAAAACATAGATTGTCAAAACCACCTATACACATACACTAGCAAGCTTAAATAAATACACATAACTTATACAAACATAAGTAAACATCATTTTCAAAACTACTTACATACATACATACATAAGTAATTTCAAATAAGCAACACACAATACACAATTTCAAATAAGCAAACATAATACAATTTCAAATTAGAAAACATAGATTGTCAAAAGCACCTATACACATACATTTGCAATTTCAAATAAACACACATACATTATACAAACATAAGTAAACGTCATTGTGAAAACCACCTATATGCATACACTTGGAATTTCAAATAAGCACACATACATTATACAAATAAAAGTAAACATCATTGTCAAAACTACTAACATACATACATAAGTAATTTCAAATAAGCAACACACGATACACAATTTCAAATAAGCAAACATAATACAATTTCAAATTAGAAAACATCATTGCCAAAAACACCTATACACATACACTTTGAATTTCAAATAAACATGCATACATTATCAAAACTACTAACATACATACATAAGTAATTTCAAATAAGCAACACACAATACACAATTTCAAATAAGCAAACATAATACAATTTTAAATTAGAAAACAGAGGTTGTCAAAAGCACCTATACACATACACTTGCAATTTCAAATAAACAAACATACATTATACAAACATAAGTAAACATCATTGTCAAAACCACCTATACACATACACTTTGAATTTCAAATAAACACACACACATTATACAGACATAAGTAAACATCATTGTCAAAACTACTAACATACATACATACATAAATAATTTCAAATAAGCAACACACAATACACAATTTCAAATTAGAAAACAGAGAATGTCAAAAGCACCTATACACATACACATTGAATTTCAAATAAACACACATACATTATACAAACATAAGTAAACATCATTGTCAAAAACACCTATATACACACACTTGGAATTTCAAATAAACACACATACATTATACAAATGTAAGTAAACATCATTGTCAAAAGCATCTATACACATACACTTGCAATTTCAAATACACACACATACATTATACAAACACAAGTAAACATCATTGTCAAAATCACCTATACACATACACTTGGAATTTCAAATAAACACACATACATTATACAAACATAAGTAAACATCATTCTCAAAACTACTAACATACATACATAAGTAATTTTAAATAAGCAACCCACAATACACAATTTCAAGTAAGCAAACATAATACAATTTCAAATTGGAATACAAAGATTGTCAAAACCACCTATAAACATACACTTGCAATTTCAAATAAACACAGATACATTATACAAACATAAGTAAACGTCATTGTAAAAACTACTAACATACATACATAAGTAATTTGAATTAAGCAACAAACAATATACAATTTCAAATTAGAAAACATAGATTGTCAAAACCACCTATACACATACACTAGCAAGCTTAAATAAACACACATAACTTATACAAACATAAGTAAACATCATTGTGAAAACCACCTATATGCATACACTTGAAATTTCAAATAAGCACACATACATTATACAAACATAAGTAAATATCATTGTCAAAACTACTAACATACATACATACATAAGTAATTTGAAATAAGCAACATACAATACACAATTTCAAAGAAGCAAACATAATACAATTTCAAATTAGAAAACATCATTGTCAAAAACACCTATACACATACACTTTGAATTTCAAATAAACACGCATACATTATACACACATAAGTAAACATCATTGTCAAAACTACTAACATGCATGCATACATAAGTAATTTCAAATAAGCAACACACAATACACAATTTCAAACAAGCAAACATAATACAATTTTAAATTAGAAAACAGAGGTTGTCAAAAGCACCTATACACATACACTTGCAATTTCAAATAAACACACATACATTATACAAACATAAGTAAACATCATTGTCAAAGCTACTAACATACATACATACATAAGTAGTTTCAAATAAGCAACACACAATATACAATTTCAAATAAGCAAATATAATACAATTTCAAATTAGAAAACAAAGATTGTCAAAAACACCTATACACATACACTTGCAATTTCAAATAAACACACATACATTATACAAACATAAGTAAACATCATTGTGAAAACCACCTATACACATACACTTTGAATTTCAAATAAACACACATACATTATACAAACGTAAGTAGACATCATTGTTAAAACTACTAACATACATACATATATAAGTAATTTCAAATAAGCAACACACAATACACAATTTCAAATAAGCAATCATAATGCAATTTCAAATTAGAAAACATCATTGTCAAAAACACCTATACATATACACTTTGAATTTCAAATAAACATACATACATTATACAAACATAAGTAAACATCGTTGACAAAACTACTAACATACATATATACATAAGTAATTTCAAATAAACAACACACAATACACAATTTCAAATAAGCAAACATAATACAAATTCAAATTAGAAAACATCATTGTCAAAAACACCTATACATATACACTTTGAATTTTAAATAAACATACATACATTATACAAACATAAGTAAACATCATTGTCAAAACTACTAACATACATACGTACATAAGTAATTTCAAACACGCAACACACAATACACAATTTTAAATTAGAAAACATAGATTGTCAAAACCACCTATACACATACACTTGAAATTTCAAATAAACATACATACATTATACAATTTCATATTGATATACAAACCTAGACAAACAACTATTGTCAAAACTAGTTACACACATACAACTTAGAAACACAAGTACATATATATCAAATAAACAAACACAAAAGATACATATTCAAACAAACAAATAAGATTGTACAATTTCAAATCAATATATAAAATAAACAAGCACCATTGTCAAAATCACTAACACATACTTCTAAAATTTCAAATAAACAAATATAATATATAATTTCAAATCAAAATACAAATATTGTCTAAACCATCTATACACATATATATGCAATTTCAAATAAACAGATACAATTTCATTTCAAAATTCAATAGAATATATATAATAAACTTAATTATATTGTATAAAACATAACATATTTTATTTAAATAAATATATATGGTAATAAAAAAAAAAAACTTAAAATATAATATAATATAATAAAAAAAAGGTAAAAGAAGAAGAAGGAAAATTAATAAATATAATAAAACTAAAATTAAAAAAAAAATTGAAAACTAAATTAAAATGAATGATTTGTTTATTAAAAGTATTTAATATTTTTGTTACATTTGTATAATTTGGTTGTGTGTAATTTTTTTTTAAAGATTATAATGAATTTTAGATGTGCTTATAATAAGTGTTGTTTTATAAATATGATAATAATTGAAATGCAAGAGTATATGTTTACAGTGTGAATGCTATAGAAGTAATTGTGTTTATCTAAAATGTATTTTGATGTGTGTCTATTTAGTAAAGAAAAAAAATAAAAACATACAAACAATAGATGCTACACTACTCTAAGAAGAATGGGGCCCCATCCTCCTTAGAGCATTTGGAAGAGGTTTTACCTCTCCCATAAAAATATATTTTTATTAATAATTGTATGTACATAAGTCTCTTACAATATTTAAAAAATGAAAAAGAGAAGAAATGAACATATAAATACATTCATATTTCTTTTCAACAACATATAATAAGGGATCGTTCTTGGAAATAGACCTGCAATACCACCATATACAATTATAAGAAAAAAAACCATATCAAAATATTTCTAATTGAATATAATGAAAAATATAATTATTTATATAATTAATATTAATATTTGTTTTTTTCAACTTTTGACATTGCATGTTTTAATGTTGATAGTCAATCTATTTTGATATACCTTTTGACATTGCATATTTTAATGTTGATAGTCAATCTATTTTGATATCAAACCTATCATAATAATAAAAAAAATAAATTAATATAAAAATATTTATTATAATTACACATGTTTAATTTTAATAATAATAATCATTTTACTTGATATTACATTTATCATAATATAAAAAACCATCCTAAATAAAACCATATGGAGAGTTTAAATTAACTGACGACATTAGCAGACAAACCGAAATCGTGATTTTGAAAAGAGAAAGAAAGCACGAGAGGTTGTGCTCTTTCTGCGTGCCTACCTGGCGACGACTTACAGTGATAATGGTGTCTTATATATTGAAATTTTCAAGTAAATATAATAATAAATTAGATCTATTTAAATTTTAATTAGATAAAAAAATTAAAATATTAATTTGAACTAATATGTACTTATTGAATTGTTTCCAACAAAAATTAGAAAATATATTGTAATTTTTAAGTAAATATAATAATAAGTTAGATCTATTTGAATTTGTATGGGATAAAGAATTGAAAATCTTAAAGAAGAACTATTAATATATACTTATTGAATTGTTTCCAAAGAAAATTAGAAATTGACACTAACCGTGGGCAATCTTCTGAGTGGGGTCGTAAAGTTGGGCTTGTGGCTGGAGGAAGAAGACAACCATCACGAGTAAGATAGACGTATGCTTTTATTTGTACTAATAAGTTAGATCTATTTGAATTTGTACTACTAATAATAAACCTAATAATAAACCTGTTCTTTTATACAATTAGCCATACTAATAATAAATAAACCTGTGCTCATTCGGTAAGTGTTCGATACGGAGTAATTAAAGGAAGGTTTCCACATCAATTCACTATTGTAATTGAAGGAAGGTTTTCGCATTTAGTAAATAATTTCTTGGTGATGGCGAACGTAAATGGTGAACTCAACTCTGGCGGAGTTCATTTCTAAAGACGGGGGACACATCGGCGAATGTGGAAACAAATTAGGAAAAGCTTAAAAAAAAGCAAAAACTATAAGTAGGAAATAAACTATCTATAAATATACCGAATAAACCAAATGTTGCAAGGAATTTAAAGAAGGTTTCCACATTTAGTAAACAATTTGTTGGTTTCCATATTTAGTAAAAAGAAATGGTGAACTCAACTCTCGCGGAGTCCATTTCTAAAGACGAACGACATCAATCGGAGTTGGTGATGGGAAAAAGAAATGGTGAAAATCATTATGATCACTCCCAAAAAAACAAACTATAACTATTTATAAATATATCGAATAAATTATCAGTTAGCACAGAAGCTTGCTAGACACTGGATGAGTCCATGGAGATATTGGAGAGAGTTCTAAATTGGTCGCAGAGTTCTAAATTGGCGGAAAAAAAGAAACGGTGAAATCATTATGATCGCCCAAAAAAACAAACTATAACTATTTATAAATATACCGAATAAATTATCAGTTAGCACAGACGTTTGTTAGACACTGGACGAGTCCATGGAGATATTGGAGAGAGTTATAATTTGGCCGCAGAGTTCTAAATTGGCGGAGAAAAAGAAACGGTGAAATCATTATGATCGCCCCAAAAAAAAAAACTATAACTATTTATAAATATATAGAATAAATTATCAGTTAGCACACAAGCTTGCTAGACACTGGACGAGTCCATGGAGATATTGGAAAAAGTTCTAAATTAGCCGTAGAGTTCTAAAGTGGCGGACCAACTAAATATTTGTACACATACATAATATACATAAAGGTTTGTGAAAATCATATGAAAATTTTAACAATGTTGGGAAGGTCGTGTGTTGGGTACAGAAATCCATTTAGAAGGCCACCGAATGTTGCAAGGAATTTAAAGCACTATAATTAAGAGATACAGAGTTCGAATGTGATCAGAAGAAACCTAAGGGAGAACCCTAATGTTACCATAACCATTCATCGATTCAGGGATTTCAGGTATACTAAACCATTAATGAAGGGTTTAGTATGCTCTTAATGATTTGTGGGAATAATATGCTCTTAAATTCATCTGCATATTAATGAAGGGTTTGACCGCAACAACATCAGGTATACTAAACCATTAATGAAGGGTTTGACTGTAATGATGGAGGGCAACAATATCAGGTATACTAATCCATTAATGAAGGGTTTGACTGCAACAACATCAATGATGGAGGGTTAATCCAATAATCAGGTGGGCTGTTAAATTTAATACAAGGCAGGTTAAACCCAATAAATAGGTGGGTTACAATGATTGATGAAAATATCCATCAATCAGAGACAGATCCATCCACACACAGGTGGGTTAAAGCAAGTGATGATAATCAAAATTAATAATCACAACAGGTGCATCATAGTTAAAGGGAGAGACATCCATCAATACACACCTGGAGCGCGAGTTTGGAGTAGCGATTTCTTTTCCCCAATGAGCCAGAGACAGATCCTTCCGTATTAGAATGCTGAATGAAAACAATGTAATGAAAAGAATTTAGAATGTTGAAAGAAAAAAAGGTAATGAATCATATTTCTCAAACAACAGAGTAGAGATTGGAGGAAATACCGGCATTAAAAGAAACCACTGAGAAAAATCATGGAGAAAACTAAGAGAGATCACTGATCTTCTTGAGCCAAAAGAATCTCTGTCGCCTTTCCCTTGAAGATGTTTTATCCCAACAGATGATCCAGGCGCCTTCAATCTTGTCCAACCTCCTCCTCTATCACACATAAACAGACTGACAACTGACTCAGACATCCCGACTCAGACTGACGACTGACTCAGACATCTCGACTCAGACCACACAGACAGACAACCACACATGCATACCCAGACTCAGACCAGACAAAGACAATCCAAACCATAGATAGAGGAGGAGGAAAATGTTGAAATAGGGTTAGGCTTGATATATATATATATATAGCTTTTCTTCCACTCCCTTCAACGACTAAATGCTTTTTTCCTCTACCTTCCTGAAATTGAACCATCTAACCCTTAGTTGCATTTTTTTTGGAATAGGAGGACCCACCACTTGTAGTTGCAGTTTTTCTGTCACTGTCTTTTTGTTTTTTTTAACATTTGCAGTCTTTTTTAACCGAGGACCCACCACTTGTAGTTGTATTTTTTCTGTCACTGTTTTTTTTGTTTTTTTGGAACATTTGCAGTTTTTTTTGTTTTTGTTTGGAATATTTGCAGTCTGGAAGTGGTGGGTCACCGAGGACCCACCACTTGTAGTTGCAGTTTTTCTATGAAGGAGCGCTTTCATATATATTTTTAATCCAAATCTACCAAGACTCTTGATGATGTTCTATAAGAAAAAATCTACCCAGACTCTGGATGATGCCCCGTAAGAAACAATTGATGGTAAAAATGGTTATGGTTATTCCGCCTTCATAGCTCAGAATTACACGCTTGCAAGGAGAAGTTGCAACTATAATTTTCTAATGATGTTAAAGTTTCCTTTTTAGTTCAGGCCTGACAAGCTTTCACCATGCTCTCTCAACAATCACATTTACCATGAGGCCTATAAAATTAGGTAAAATTTAATAATGTAATTGTTGATTAAATTACAATTTTATATTACTTATATTATCATGTTTTGTTTTTAATAGGTAAATGGATTCAACACTTCAAAAACTTCTAGTACACTAGTAATTTTGAACAATTTAAAAAAAAAAAATAATTATAAAAAAATACCAACAAACTTTTAAACTACTTTTTTGCAATAATAAAAAAAATCTCATTTTAATATTAACATAACAAAAACACCATAAACTTGAACTTCTTTAAGACATTTATTCATGGCTTCCCCATTGTGGATGACATTTATTCATGGCTTCCCCATTGTGGATGACATTTCTATGTTGATGGTATTCCTTCAATACCCATGTGAGGGGAGATAAACGATCTTCCTTCTATTAATTGCAGAAATGTAAGTAGAAGATTAATGAGATTGTGTGCACGTATGACTCTCAAACAAATAATTTTTGTACTAACTCATGTGTTTGATAGGTGAACATGAAGGGATCGATTAGTTTGTTTTTGGGTTAGAACCTACCAAATTTTGAACTACTATATAAAATTAAAAACATTGACATGACTCATATCAATAAGAAGTTGAAACAACTATAAAAATGGAAGGTGAACTTGAATGTATCTCCTAACATAAAGATTGATTCAATGTTGAACTCAAATAAATCAAATCAATAAAGTAGTCAAACAATTGGCTAGTCATACCTTTTTTCCAAACTAACTTGGATTTGATTCAACAAAACAAGTATGAGAACAAGAGTGGAAAAATAGTTTATCTTCCAGGTAGTAAGAAGACTAAGTATCCTTCCCGTAGGGGTGTAGACCGACTGACAAGTGTCATGTAAATGGAAGGAAATATGTAAAGGAGGTCTCAAGTTCGATTCTCACCCCGATTTACCCGTGCCCCATGCTTGTGGGATGTGTGGAGGCACTGGAGGTTATAGTGGTAGCAGACGGGTATCAACCCCGTGTCATGGGAGTACAAGAACCCCTCATGTTGTCAATTCCGCTAGTATAAAAAAGAAAAGAAAATAAGACTAAGTATCCTTAACATATGATCATTCTTGGTTTAGTTGTTGAGATAGTCCTCATCATATATGGATGAATGAGCTTAAATGGGATAAAATGACAAGGAGAAAAATAGACGTAATAATATGTTTTTGCATATTATGCTTGTAGATGAAAACTAAGTTTAGTACTAAGTCTTGGGTACTCAATAGATAGGTTACACCATTCCTCTTTTGGAAGGGAAGCAATTCCACAAATTTTTCTTGCATGGCATATGGGGTCATACAAGAAACCATTCTATTACTACCTTCTTAGGGTTATTAGAAACCATTATATTACAACTTTCTTAGGGTTATTGAATGCATTATTGATGTTCTAGGAGACCATGACAGTGATATAGACCTATATCATGAACAATAGAAAATGGTCTTCAAAGTATTCACGTGGGATTTTAAAGACTCCAAATGGAGATGGAAATTGATGAAATACATGTGAGGTTCCAATCGGGCCTCTCTTAGTAAGGTCAAAGATACCAAGGAAACATTTCTGGAAGACATCACTCTACAAATCAAGAGTCTTTCTCAATACATATTGTCCCTATATATATATATATATATATATTTATCTATTAGACTCCCTTTTTAAGTTAGATAAGGAGACACCGAAAATGAATCCCTTCACATGACATGAACAATATGGGCCTTCTAGAGTTAGAGAGTATCCAATGATAACTCAATTTTAAACGGCATGAGAGAAAATGATGGAAAATGGTAAGAGGGCTTAGCATCATTTTTCCCATGGCCATCTTGTTCCAAAACCTCTAAAAGGGACAACTATAGGATGTATTCCTCCAAAAATGTTCCCAAATGAGCTAGTTCTAAATGAACTCATCATTTAGTTTGAACATCATGGATATGAAAATACATAATTTGAATTCCTAAAAAAAAACTTATAAGCAGAAAAGGGTTCAATCTCTTTTATATAAAAATAAAANTCATACAAGAAACCATTCTATTACTACCTTCTTAGGGTTATTAGAAACCATTATATTACAACTTTCTTAGGGTTATTGAATGCATTATTGATGTTCTAGGAGACCATGACAGTGATATAGACCTATATCATGAACAATAGAAAATGGTCTTCAAAGTATTCACGTGGGATTTTAAAGACTCCAAATGGAGATGGAAATTGATGAAATACATGTGAGGTTCCAATCGGGCCTCTCTTAGTAAGGTCAAAGATACCAAGGAAACATTTCTGGAAGACATCACTCTACAAATCAAGAGTCTTTCTCAATACATATTGTCCCTATATATATATATATATATATATTTATCTATTAGACTCCCTTTTTAAGTTAGATAAGGAGACACCGAAAATGAATCCCTTCACATGACATGAACAATATGGGCCTTCTAGAGTTAGAGAGTATCCAATGATAACTCAATTTTAAACGGCATGAGAGAAAATGATGGAAAATGGTAAGAGGGCTTAGCATCATTTTTCCCATGGCCATCTTGTTCCAAAACCTCTAAAAGGGACAACTATAGGATGTATTCCTCCAAAAATGTTCCCAAATGAGCTAGTTCTAAATGAACTCATCATTTAGTTTGAACATCATGGATATGAAAATACATAATTTGAATTCCTAAAAAAAAACTTATAAGCAGAAAAGGGTTCAATCTCTTTTATATAAAAATAAAAATAAAAAGATCCAAAAATGAAATAAAACAATGGAGCCAAACAAACATACTAGATCAAAAAACAAAAATATGGAAAGGGAACCCTGCAACAATTGAATTACAAATTGAAACAAAAGGTTTTCCCACTGACATGTAAGAGTTCAAACAAAAATCCCATTTACCCACAACTAAGAACATGAGTATCGGAGATTCAATTCTCATGGCATTTCATTCAAATGAGGGTACAATAATTCCAAAAAATTCCATATGTTGTAACCAAATATATTTTTCGTAAAAATGCAAATTTGGTTCAACAGTTTAGCTTATGGTTATATATTCATTGATTTATAAAGTGGTGATAGGGTCATGTTCAATCCCTTCAAGTCGACTCAACCTTGTTTAATTTTAAAACACAGTTAAAGGAAAGGAACGTAAATAATTAATATAGTGCATCTATGGGATAATCAGATGGTCTGAAGAGATCATAGATCAACGAGTTGCATTGATTCTTGAGTGAAGATTGAAACAACGTCTATTATGGAATGCTTTCCATTGAAAATAGCTTCTCTATGACACATGGTGCTAATCTAATGAATTCATAGCTTATAAGTGTAGTTTCAAAAGTAGGAATGGTTCTTTCGAAGTGATTTCAGGCTTGAGCATGGTTTTCATGTATTCATAGGTGGTAGCCCCAGAGTTAAGGATTATGTCCCCATCGTAATAAATCAAGGGTAAAATGGCCATAAAACAAGTGGTTGTCATACAAAAGTGCTTACAAAAAAGTAATTAATATGGTTGACAGAGATGATTTGTCCCTCGAGTGACATTATTGTTGATTATTTCATATTGGAAACTCTTAGAATTAGTTATTTTATCAATATATCGAGGGATTTGAAAGTTGTTTCCCAATGAAGGCTCAATATTAGTCCAATATTCAACGAAGCCAAGGTTGACCACTCTGGTAAGTTCATAATATTATTCCTCCTTCGATTTGAATCCATATCACCGAAGAATTTCCCTTTTCTCCAATGGCTCATAAAAGAAAACATGTGACCTCCTCCAATTTTTTTCTGTTCCATCTATTGGAGAAGGACATTTTGGCACCAATTTTGGGAATCGTGCAGGACCAAACCGCACGACGGGTTGGATAATGAGAAGTGTGTTGTAGGTGAATCCCCATGCAGACAAGTGGATTCCCACTTGGTCTCTAGACTCCTAAGTCCAAGACAGAAAAGTGCTTAACATGGACACTCACTTCCTTTTAGATCTAATCAAGCTAATAAATGAAAGAGAAGGAGAAAGATATGTACCTTATTAGCGAAGTTTATCCTTGCAAAGTCCTGGCTGAGCTTCAATCCTGAACTCCCTGATAGGTCCTATAGGAAAAACAAAGATACAATGGAATTCCTACTCTACTGAGATTAGCTCAAATATAGATCCATCTACTGCAGACAAACTCATATGGAACAAGCACAAGTTTGAAAGAAACAGACCAAGCATTGATTATTAATGAGAACAAGTAAAAGTACTTACAATCCTTTGAATGAAGGTGCAACAACTTCTTCCAGTTCTCCTTGTCCAACCCATTTGCTCAAATAATCTCCACTGATTGCTTTGATGACATCTCACTCATGAGATCATAAGTTCGATTTAATTCTCAATCTCCATCCCTCTTTCACCATGAGGAGGCCTCCTTATATAACCTTGGAGAGGCCCAACCACTTGAGATATATTTGGGATAAGTTGAGTATTCCTCTCCTTTAGTTGAGGATCTTCCCTAAGATCATGCCTTGACCATCTATTCGAATCCAACTACCTTCAGGAATTGAGGGATTCTTCCCTTATTTGTCTCAACAAACCCAAAACTTGCTCAGAAAAGGGTAGCGCTCCCCCAAAAGGGTGCACAGGGTGCTCAAACACTCCCCCAAAGAGTCTCAGGGGGCTCCAACAATCCCTAACAGTGGGTAGGGGATCGCTCCTCTCCAAAATGCATTTTTTAGTGGTTCTTACAATGGAAAAAGGTTTGTACTCCCTGTCAAGTGATCTCTCTTTTCAAAACTAGTCTTTGAGGTGTCTTAAGTGTATTTATGATGTCGTTAGAGGAACGACAAAGGAAAGATGGAAGTATGATGTTCGTGACACTTGCAACACTTATAGTCAATATGTGACACTTGCAGACAAGATGCGACACTTACAACATTGGTAATAACGACACTATTGAAGTGAGTAATTTTGAGGTGTAACAGATTTCCCCCCAAAGTATGAAATTAGAAGATGATGATGAATGAAGTACTTTGTAGAATTTTTCGAGAAAGGGTATGGACACAAAGAAACCATAAAAATCTGCACACAACCATCAAACAACTATTATGACATGTTTCAAACCCAAGGCAGGAATACCTATGCTTGAGTGATAAAGACTTTTTAGGTCTAGATGCCATAAAATACACTGCAGATCCATAATTATATTGACAAAAGGTATAGCCACTGAAGATACACTGTGTATCTATACTCCTATGACCTAAATTAATCGTATCCATGAAGAATACACAGTGGATCTACGATATGACAAGACATAACCATGACCAATACAAAGTGGATCTATGTAACAGTACATGTGTCATAGTTCAAAAGAATTCCTTCGCAATCTAGGCAAAGTATGCATAAGAGTGAAAAATCAACCCAGGGTCTTCTTACCGATCCTGATGTAGTATGAATCTAACCATGTGAATAGATGTCCTGATGTCGAACATGGAAGAAACCACTTGATTACCAGTTAATGATGTAAACTGTTAACAAGCGCGAGGGAGATCACCATTGATGTCAATGATTCCCAAGGTACTCTAGTACATTCCAACGAATGTGAATTGATGAGCTGAAGTTGAACATCCATGGAATCATCTGATCAGAGGTCCATTATGTAAATCCACTATCGGACATGAGGAGGCCTGCCATTGAGGCATGCAGGTCCCAAGGTACTAACTGGTTTCTAAGTCTAGTTCCTGGATAATGTGCTGAAGTCGACAGGAATAGACTCGTTGAAGGAGGGCCTTGATGTATCCCCCATAAATGACATGAAACGGTCATAGAGATGTAATTGGTAGATGAAATGAACATGGACTGACATGGGTATTGAAATAAGATATTTGTGATGGCTAACTCCTGAGGCAGATACTTCCCTTGAACACTGAGGCACGACAGCAGAAACATGACATGGACCAAATCTTGATGATGCAGTGGATGTTGTGACTTTCGTCAGGTGACCCAAAGGAGTAAAATAAACTCAAAGGATTGACTCAGTGCAAAGGTTCAACGGATTAAAATTCATGCAAGGACAAAGTGTCGTTTTCAAGGGCGACCGTAAGAGTTACTGGTAGCATTCTCAAAAACTGCTTGGCTTGCTTCTTTCAATTTTCCCCCATCCAAATAGATAAGTACCTCTTTTTAATTTAATGAGCTCGAGGAGGGTAACACATGCTCGATATGACTCACCTTCGGTAAGTCCCTCTTCCTTTGTTTAATGAGCTGGAAGAAGTAAGGGTTCGGTCTCATATGAGCCCTTCAATGTATGATTGTTTAACGAGTCCAAAGAAGGTAAACTCAGTGGTTTTTCATTTTTAGAGAGTCTGAAAACAACTTAAAGATGACTCCAATGTTGTCCTTTTTTGTAATGTTAGTCTCGTGAGGTCAAAAAAGAGATAAATTATCACTCGAAAGATTCCCTTTCAAACCTTTTAACGAGTGGGAAAGGAAGCAAGATCACTTGGCAATCTTTTCATGTTTAGAGAGTCTGAAAAGAGCTTAAAGACGACTCCAAGGGGTTCCTTTTTCGTATATCCACACGAGTCCGAAAAAGTGATAAAAGTCTACTTGGTTACATTCTTACGTTTTTTTTTCAAGCACGAGAAAGAATAAAGACTAAGCTCAGTATGCCCCCATCTTGAAAGCTAGTGGCTTAACTCAAGAATTATCATCAAAGGCTGGAGACATGCCCTCCAAGCTTCAATTCATTCACCGACTTTGAGGTTTTCACCAATTTCTCTACTATATGGAGAAAAAGGATACGAGTGGATGAAAAGAAGGTTCAAGAGAGGTGACTGTTTCACTTTTTAACAAGATTGACACAGGAAAAGAACAATGCTCAAGGCTCTGGGTTCAATCCCTAGATTGTTGTTTCATTTTTTAACGAGCTTGCTACAAAGAGGAAAACCATGCTCAAAGCTTATGTTTCATTTTTTAACGAGCTTGCCACAAAGAAGAGAAACCGTGCTCGTGACCTCTGTTTCATTTTTTAACGAGCTTTCTATAGAGAAGAGAAAAATATGCTCGTGGAATCTTCTTGATCATGACTTCCAAGAAAATAACGTCCTGGAAGGACACCATGTCAAGGGACAAAACTCGGTCATGGCTTCCAAGAGATCTTCACTGGATGGAATAAAATCACTCTAGAAGGGACACATGTCGAGGGTCTCGTTAGGGGTAAGGAGATCAGACTCCAATAGCCCTACCAAAGAGATCACCATGTCAACTACCGGATCCAAATCATCGGAAGTTGAAGATCAAAAATCGACATCAGGAGGGGAGATAGAGTGTATATCTCCTCAAATTTCTTCATGAGGGGGAAGAAAAGAGGATCGATGATGGTTATCATCCCGAGGTAACTCGTCAATGCTCAACATTTCCATAATAGATTCATCCGAGGGAAAAATTTGGGAAATGTAGTCGATCGCAGACGACAAGGAACTTAACTGTGATGGGATCGAGTAACTGTCGGGTGCCAATAGATGTTGGTCATCCAACGAGGGAGAAGCGGTTTGGATAGAAACGTATGATGTTTCAGTTGGACTAAGTGGCACGGTGTCACCTAGTGCATTGAATTACAACGGACTAGGTACAATCCAAGGGTCATATGATTCCAAAGATTGATAAGTCATGGTCGAAATCATATCAACAGTGGCAATATGATGTGTAGTCGGTGGAAGTGGTGTAGGGAAGGTACCCATGAGGCTAGAATATTTCAGCAAGCCAACACCAATGCTTTCATACATGATCTTGTGGTCTCCCAAGAAAGGAATGTTGTTGGTAGCAGGAGTGCGAGCGTCAATCGTGCATAAATCTAACTGATCAATAGTGACAATTTTGCCTTGATGAGGAAATTGTACACATCGAAACACCGATGAGGAAATGACAGTCATAGCATAAAACCAACATCTTCCAAGTAACAAGTTGTAATCAAGGGGAGCATCGACCACCTCGACATCAACAGTGACATTTTTTCCACCTAATTGGATGGGCAGGGACTGTAAAATCCCGCGGGGATGAAAACCTTGCCCATCAAATGCACGTAACATCGTTGGAGATTTGTTAAGTGCAGGTGATTTTAAACCTTTCCAACATGCTAAATACATGACACAAGTAGAGGCTCCCTCATCCAAAGCATCTTCTGAATTGTCTAACGGAGGAGAAACAACACTCCCAACGTCAGATTGATTTTCTACATCTCCATGGTAGTTGTCTTCTAGAGGGTTAGGAGGTAAGGGTTGGTAGCCTTCCGGAGGCAGCCCTTGCATCCTACGCGATTGACGAAGACCTTTATTATCTACAGGCTCAATTTTGGAGAATAATAATACATGCTAAAAATATATGGCCAACTAACAAAAAGACACAACATACGCTAATAAAATCTAGGAATCAAAACCAAGAAAACAAAACTTCTCTCAATGATCGTACTATTTGGTGATGAAATCCAACGTCATGTGACCAAGTAAAAAAGGGGCTAGGATATGGTGGAACAGTTACAATGGTGACCTGCTTAACGGACTTTCACCTTGGTGCAAGCTTCCATGCAGTAGTTGTGGATTTACCCTCCAAGGAGCCCGAGTAAGTTTGACCAATGTCTGTTTCAGGTACAGTGAGACTTCCCTTCACCATCACCTCATGTAAGTACCTAAGGATTATGAAAACTAAGGACACCAACTCACAGTCATCCCTTGGGTGGGTACAGTCAATAGTTCGATCTGAACATATGGGTAGGATAACAAGTCCGAAATCAACTTGAGAGGCTCCCACACATAATCGTGGGTATACCCTCAAGTGACCCCCAATATACGATTTGACCACTACAAACAGTTGAACGACGGAGGGATAATCTCCATAACTCTCCCGAATGTGACCTCGTGCGTAACCCCTGTGTGAGAGGGGGATCCCAGAAAGCCTATACAACAATTGGATTTTCTCTCCCTATCGCAAGATGCTAATGTCTGTTTTGAAAACTTTGGAGAGTTGTACTCACAGCCTAATCCAAAGTGCTAATCCTAGTCTAATGTTGGTGGAAGATCCTAAAAACAAAATGTTCTAGATAAATTTTAATTATTGATGATTTTACAACTGTTCTTTACTCAAAGGGTGTATGACAATGAAACTGATGGTATGATAACTCAATTCCCAAAAATGCGCAAGAAGATGATAAGAAATTGTTTCTTTCGATGAATTCCTATTTAAGGGAAGGAGAAAAGTTGTTTTCACTATCAAACACTAATATGAAATGTCCTCAATCAATTTTTTTCTCACTCAAATCCAATGTAATGCTAAAAAATTCAGAAATGCCTTCTAATATCCAAATCAATCACTAAAATATGCCCTTTTTCTTATATCTGAATGATAATCAGATGTAAAACTTCTAAATGTCAATCAGACTTCAGGATTAAACAATCAGAAGAAAACCTCACACAAAATAAAAATACACTCTCGTCGTGAAATCGACAAGAAGGACAAAGATAACCAAATTTGCGAACAAGAACCAAAAAAACCTCAAACAAAAGAGAAATTATGGAAAACTAACCTCAAAGATCAAATGGAAAGGTTCATAGACCTTTGGATTTCCTCACAAAATATTCCACTCAGTCAGATGAAGGAGAAGAAAAAAACAAGTTAACTCTAGGTCAACAAAGACAAAGAGTGACTTCAAGGCAAGGAAAGAAGATGTCAAATTCCCAAACAAAAGAGGATGAATTCTCAGAAATAAGGTGTTGAAAGCCAATTACAAATATTGACTGAGAGTATGAGACCCTGAGCAAATGAAAAAGGCAAAAACTGAACTCAGAAACTGAAAACCTAGAAGATTTTTCACTGAAAATGGGGTAGCGCTCTGGTGTAAGGGGTACCAGAGCTCTCCAACACTTTGTGTAAGATCACTAGGGAGTGTTGGTGCTCTGATAGAAAGGGAAGGGGAGCGATCTTCTACAAAATCTCAGAAAAATGCCCAGAAACTCAAAAAATCAAGAAAATCCAGTCAATTAGGGTGATCATGATGAAATAAAGAGGCAATAAAACAAATATAAGAATCAAAGAGACAATATGGAGAGGGTCAAATGAGTGGGAAAAGGGCCAAAAAAAGATCTGGTACTGGAAGAAAAAATCAGAGCTCCTCCCCAGTGGAGTCACCAATTTCTGTTGTAGGTGAATCCCCCTGCGGACAAGAGGATTCCCTCTTGGTCTTTAGACTCCTAAGGACAAGACATAAAAGTGATTAACATGGTCACTTACTTCCTTTTAGATCTAATCAAGCTAATAAATGAAAGAGAAGGAGAAATATATGTACCTTATTAGCGACTTTTTTCCTTGCAAAGTTCTGGCTGAGCTTCGATCTTGAACTCCCTGATAGGTCCTATAGGACAAACAAAGATACAATGGACTTCCTACTCTACTGAGATTAGCTCAAATATATATCCATCTACTGAAGACAAACTCATATGGAACAAGCACAATTTTGAAAGAAACAGGACAAGCATTGATTATTAATGAGAAAAAGTAAAAGTACTTACAATCCTTTGAATGAAGGTGCAACAACTTCTTCCAATTCTCCTAGTCCAACCCATTTGCTCAAATAATCTCCATTGATTGCTTTGATGACATCTCACTCATGAGATCATAAGTTTGATGTAATTATCAATCTCCATCCCTATTTCACCATGAGGAGGCCTCCTTATATAACCTTGGAGAGGCCCAACCAATTGAGAGATCTTTGGGATAAGTTGAGGATTCCTCTCCTTTAGTTGAGGATCTTCCCTAAGATCATGCCTTGACCATCTATTCGAAACCAAATACCTTCAGGAATTGAGGGATTCTTCCCTTATTTGTCTCAACAAACCCAAAACTTGCTCAGAAAAGGGTAGTGCTCCCCCAAAAGGGTGCACAGGGCGCTCAAACACTCCCCCAAAGAGGCTGAGGGGGTGCCAACACTCCCTGACAGTGGGTAGAGGAGTGCTCCTCTCCAAAATCCATTTTTTAGTGGTTCTTTCAATCGCAAAAGGTTTTTACTCCCTGTCAATTGATCTCTCTTCTTCAAAACTAGTCTTTGAGGTGCCTTAAGTGTCTTTATGATGTCGTTAGAGGCACTACATAGGAAAGATGGCAGTATGATGTTTGTGACACTTGCAACACTTATATTCAAGATGCGGCACTTGCAGACAAGATGCGACACTTACAACATTGGTAATGGCGACACCTATGACACTATTGAAGTGAGTAATTTTGAGGTGTAACACAGTGTACGTGGAAGAAATGAAGATAGTTAGCACATTTTCAAATGTCAATGCATGCAAAAGGAAGAAGTTAGTTAGAAGTAGTTAGGCCTTTTGTTCCATTTTGTAACATGTTAAGCCCTAATGTAAATGTATACATATGTATGGGTTTTGGGTAGAAAGAAGGGTTTTTTGGAAAGTGAGGCTGAGTTTGGAGTTCGATTTGAGTTTGAAGTTTGAAAGAGAGAGTTCGAGTTCAATTTAAATATTTTGGGGAGAGTATGTTATGGATGAGTGAGTTTTGAGTGACGAGTGCACTACATGTGCGAATAGTAATGGCATGTTGGGTTATAACTGAGATATCTTGTATGAGAGCAGTGCACACCCTTTGTAAGGAATGATGTTGAATAATAATATAAGAAGCATGTCGTTGCGGATGTATCCCAGCTTGGGGTGAACCATGTTAATTCTGGTGTCTTTGTGTTTTGTTTTGATGCATTTGTTTATTGTTATGGTTATTGCTTACACTTAGTGAATGAACAATTAATATGAATAAGTTATATGATGGTTCTGTGTACATGATGAATGGTGTAATGAATGAATTCTAAGTATGATGAATATGAAGAATGTCTCCCATTCCTCCATGACTGCAGAAACCTGGTTCTTGTAGTCTCGATAGGTACCTTAGGTGAGACTTCACCTGCTTGTAGGTGATGCGATGGTATATTTAGGGTTTTGTTGGTGATTTAATGTTGAACCCCAGGTCTTCCCATTGTGTGCCAACAAATGGTTCCATTGTAGTCTAGTGGTAGTGTTGAGGGCCTGTTGGAGCAGGACATTTTGGGACCAATTTCGGGAATCACTCAGGAGAAAACCATGTGAAGAGTCGGCTAAGGAGAAGCGCACGCGGAAGAAAGAAAGACAGTTAGCGCATTTTCAGGGGCCAACACCCGCGAAAGGCAGACATTAGTTAGAAGTAGTTAGGCCTTTTGGTCCATTTTGTAATGGGATAATCCCTAATGTAAATGTATAAATATGTATGGGTTTTGGGTAGAAAGAAGGGTTTTTTGGAAAGTGAGGCCGAGTTTGGAGTTCGAGTTGAGTTTTAAGTTCAAAAGAAAGAGTTCAAGTTTGAGTTAAATTTTTTGGGGAGAGTATGTTATGAATGAGTGAGTTCTTAGCTAAGTGTGCAATGTGTTGTTCCTGAGATTACACTTAAGGCTCAAAGAGTAATGTTAAGGAATCAATATTATAAAGGGTTGTTTTTAAAGATGCTTTTTCTTTCGATATTTATATGAGCATAAATCTTTAAATGAAAATAATGGCAGAACAGAATAGAGGTCATCTTTTATCATTCGAGTCGATTTATAAAATCAAATGTTATGGGGGAAAATTACAAAACTATTAAACAAATTTATTCATCAATTTACGATGAATCTTAACTTGTTCAAAGTAGAAGAAAATAGAGAATGCACTCCTGAAAGGATATAAGACACAATAGTCCAAGTAGCTCACAGGTATTGTGTTCACTCATAGTAAACACATAGGAAAAAACTGCTTGCTTATCAAACAACTGTTAAAATATGACTACAATAGTAGTAATACTAAATTGAAATCAATCACTCATCAAGGAATGACATAAAGAAATGCTAGAATTATGAAATACAGGGGAGAAACATAACTCAAAATGCACAAAGGTTCGAATCTTAGTTTTCCCTTGTATTAATTCTCACAAAAGGATATTTTCTCAGTTACATTCGGCAAGAAGCAGCCCGTGTTCAATATATGACATATGTATTTATACAAAAAGTTCACAACCCTTATCGGTTGGAATTCTCCTTATTTCTAAAATAGTAAAATTACAAAATGTGAAATTTGAAATGCTTCACTTGCATCTTTCCTGTCTTTGCGCCTACTGGCAGAGGCATTTCCTCTTCGTGTATTCCAGCTCAAAAGACAACTGATCTCTAATCATGACCCATGCATCATTTTTTACCAGATGTGTTGGCATTGTAAATGAAATTGGGTGTTGGAGACAATTGGTACATTACCTGTAAATGTTTTGGCTGAAAAGACCCAACTATAGCCTTTTGTGAATTGAAGATGGTTCTAGTCGGGATATTGACGTTTTCCAGGCCCCAACCGATCATATCATTGTAAGGAAGGATTCTAGGCCTTGTTGTTATCTTATGTAGCTATGGTTGGGCAACAATTTTGTATTTGGAAGCCAGGGTCTCCGTCTCCTCATCGCTTGAGTTGTCTGGGCAGTTTACCAATTCATGTTGTAGAATATTGAATATCTGCGTCCATGATTTAATGGTGTCTATGCTTTTGGGTGAAGTGTCGGAAAGGATATTTGTGTTCTGGCTTGAACTTTCACCAGGCACTTTAGTTTCTTTTCGTGGAGCCATGGTATCAGGCCTCAGAACTCTGTTATCTATCACAGGAAAAGCACAAAATTCTTTATCTCAAAAACTTGTTTCTCAGTAAAAACGCACAATGAAATTCGAAATTCAACATCCTTTTACTTTAATTGCATCAATTAACCAATACCCCTTCTGACAAAGAATTTACTTTCCTTAATGAATAATATTTAGGCTGTGGTCCAAAATCTCATTTGGAATGATTGTCGTAAATCAATTATTAATGTCATTAATTTTTGGGAAAAGCATAGATGGAATTTGAATTTATCTGAGTGATTATTCAGTGAAGGATTAATTGCTTGATAATCGTCGTTAATGCATCATTTAATCACACTTATCGTTAAGTAAATTTTGGAATTTTGGATCTCGAGATATCCTATAACATTTCAAGGTATGACTTTCGAAACACAAAATGGCAATGTGATTAATTAATTTTAATCATGTTTAACCCTTTTAAATAATCGTGATTAATCTTAAAAATTTTGAAATTTCGAGTCTCGGGAATTTGATAGTCGCTCGAGGCAGGATCCCCGAAATGCGAAATCGTGATATGATTGATTAACCGTTAATCATTTTTAATCCTTAATTAATCAGGTTTAATGCTTAAGACAATTTCATGGTTTCGAATATCGGGACTTTGGAGTTGCTACATGTTGAAATGCCTGTATCGCGAAACTCTGAAACCCGACATTTGAATGCAGTCTTTAGCGATTTGACCTTTTAAAGAGTAGGAGGCTCCATAATTTTTAATAGATTAGGATCGTTTGATTAAATGGAAGACCGCATCAACGGTGAGAATCAAGCGCGCATTGTTTTTATTTAAACGAGAATGAAATCTATTTAAATTTTAAAGTTTAGAAATATATATGTGTTCAAACATAGGCTCCATCTAGGGATCACGTCTCCCTGCGAGACGCAGAAGAACAGTAGACCAAGTGCCTTTATTGGGCAAATGGAGTCATTATTACATTTATGTGAAACACATCAGGAAAAGGTTCATACTGAGAAAAATAGTTTCAACCGAAACCTAGAAAACCTTCAAAACATGTCAAATCACGATTTTCAGTTAGGCTATTTTGAAATTCCTCTTTCTCAAAACTATATTTAGATTTGCTTAAGATAATCGAAACAACCTTAACCGATTGATCAAAATTTGTCCGATCTTGTTTGCATCAAGTAAAAATAATTTTAATGATTTTAGTCAGGGAGTCCTGTGTCAGCTTAGAATGTAAATCTTGTCGAAAAGGGAACTAACTACTAGAGTACATTATAATACATGTATAACAGCCTTGCATATATCATAGACATTGCTTCACTTCCAGCGAGCCTGTTTAGTACCC